>QLPI01009345.1:0-12490 GCA_003314275.1 Chroogomphus rutilus
TGACCTCCATATGCTCACAATTCTATTTTCACTTCATTTATGTTTAATATCCTTTCATTTACGTTCTGCTCTACTTTCATTTATTTGCAATTCTGTTCTATCTCTCATATTCAATCCACTACTACTTTGCTTATAGGGTAACTCCATTGGGAATTGGGGTGACATGTCACCCCTCAATGTCACCGAGGAAATCAAGATTGGGACATAGTATTTCTGTTCTCACTTTTCACGATCCTCGGCTTTCTCATCTATCATAGGAATCTAGTCAACTCCTTGTAGATTTGAAAGTAGTATAATGTCAAAAGTATAAAGCCGCTGCCTCTTTTCTTGGTCAGCATTGGTCAGCATTTATATAAGCATTTATATAAGCTACTCCCCCGGCCATGTATGTATAACCAACTTTCCCACCCGGTCATGTGACTGGTTCAACCATCGTGTCTCTTTTCTTCCCCCACCACCCACCTCACCCGGTGCACACTCGCGCACTGCACCTCCTAGCATTCCCACCGTGTGGGACTGTTCGGACGTGCAGTGCGCTGCTGTCGCCGCATCCTACCTGCGGTCGCGTTTACTACCGAATATGCCCTGTGCACACCCGCATACCCCACCTCCTGACACTCCCACGTGTGGAGCTGTCAGGACGTGCGGTATGCTGGTTTCGACGCGTCGTGTGCGCGGGGCATGGTGGGTAGTAAACGCCACCGCAGGGGCTTCGTTCTTTCCTAATGCGTCGCACCCCGCACCCAACATCCATCCGGCCGTAACGCCACATCGTCTGTGGTGTGTGCGACGGAGGTGAGGGAACGTGAGTCACGACAGAAATAAGACGAAGACGAAATTCGACATTTGAGGGAACGATGTAAACGACTAGAGAATGAAAGTGACGAATTCCAGGGGACACAAGTACGTGTTCACGCTCCCCCCTTTTCTGTGTATTGACGAAGTGATCAACGCAAACATGCCAACGTCTTTCCTCCCACCATCGCCAGGCTCCCGACTACATGCATGATGCGGCGACACCAATGCACCCCACCTCCCGACACCCCCACATGTGGGGCTGTCAGGATGTGCAGTGTGCTGGTGTCGCCGCGTCGTGCATGATAGAGGAAAGACCTCGGTGTGTGCTGGATGCCGCATGTTCACATTGTGCACCCACCGCACACCGACGTCCTTCTTCCCACCATGGACACTCCAGAGCACGGTTGCATGATCCATGTCGGTTCACCTCAGCAACTCGCCCGTTCCGCCTTCTCTAATGCCTCCTTCTCCTCCTCCTTCTCCTCTACAGCTGCGCACTCCACTTCCAGACACCCCCATGTGTGAGGCTGTCCAGACGTGCGGTACGCTGGTGTCGCCGCGTCATACATGATGTCGGGTGCCCTACCTATGATTTCCCCTTCGGCGGGTCTACGCAACACCCTGCGGCCGCGTGACGCTCCCTTGACATAGACGACCACCTGCACTCGCTGTGCCATCGCACACCGCTTGCTTCCAACCGTTAACCACCACCTGCCAGGGTTCAACGAGTCCCCGTTGGTGAGTCCTGCGATGTTTGACCCTGCCGCCGTGACTTACTGACCGACAACAGACCCTGCAACTGACCTCCCGCCCGCTCGCTGGTGACACTGACATGTCGTGCAAATTCAATCTGCCCTACGCGTCATGCACCCATGACTTTGCACACCGATGTGGTGACTGCGAGTGCCGCATGACGCACCATGTCTTTGCGCACCGATGTGGTGGGACAGAACCCGCTCACCGGTTTTTTTTTTAGCTTGCTGAAAATTGTGAAAGCGGTGAGCAGCCCACTTTGCCGCTGCACGCGTTATCTAACCCTTCAAACCCAGCCCTGCTCTAACAGTACCAGAGACTATCGGCGTGTCCGACGCAAGCCAGCACCACAAAGCGCACGGACTGTGTATTGGTCGTGGATGAGGAGGAAGGCCTTTGTTTATGTCTAACTCCCAGATGTCACAACCTTTTTCGATGGACTTCAGTCTCGAGCAGCTTGAGCCGGCTATAGCAGTTGAGGGCCAGGATCCCAAGACGAGTCAAGTCGCCGAGGACGATGACACCTGGTAAAAAAGTGGTGTTCGAGGTAATCTTGCATGTTAACATCATCAATAATCCACTTGGGCGAAATCTCGAGCAGCGAAGAATAGCGTAAATATTGTTTGAGCGGCGAGGCGTCTGTAGTTGGTCCCGGTTCTCAGGGGGGTCAGGTGCCCCATACTGGACACTCATCGGGTGCGGTATCAACCCGCGCAATATGACCGCAACACAGGCTTCAATTGTCCACTGTGAATACCCCCTTGCACAATCCCCCGAGCCTGCGACACTCCCTGTTATGCTCTGGTCGACCACTGAAAGATTTTAAAACCATGTCACAAAATTTTGCGTGAGACTCACGATGTCCTGTTGGTGGATACATAAATACTCTGAAGGCATACTCTTTGCACTTTCATAGCACACTGACGGTGTAATCCATAAACTCATAGTCGTACTTCCCGCTATGACACAAAGCAATTAATGGAATGAATGTGAAGGAGGAAACCAGGATGCGACTCACAGTCCTTCGTGCTCCAGTGACTCCCAAGTGACAACATATCTCAGCGTGTTGAATCCCCAACCCCTCAACCGTGCCAAATGCACGTCTGCCGAGCCATCCCCTAGGTTCAGTGGCCTTCCAGCAAAACTCAAGTTTCAACAAGTGAAGAGCAATTGCCATTTGAATTACACAGGTGACAATTTCCTGTGAGGCTTGCATTTTCCATGACAATAAACAAGTCACAAGGTCAATCTCTGGGAACAGTAGGAATAGACTTATGGTACCCTGTGTTTTCACATGGACAATTTTATATGGAGGTATCAAGGGGTACAAATTGGGGAAGAGCACATGTTTTGTTACTGGAGGGAAGGGAGACAAGTAATATTGTATATAGAGAAGTGTTACTTAAGGACAATTCATGAATATTAATAGATAGAGATGTGTTGAACATAGGACTGGAAAACTGTAGTTTTGGCTGGGCTCTGGTGGGGTTTTGGCTATGCTTTGACCAGGCTCTGGTGGGGTTTCGACTAGGGTCATGGCTGGGCCTCGGCTGGGGTCTTGGCTGGGGTCTTGCCTCGGGTCTCGGCTTGCCTCGGGTCTCGGCTTGCCTCGGGTCTCGGCTGGGCTCTGCTGGGGCTTTGGCTTGGCTTTGGCTGGGCTCTGCTGGGGCTTTGGCTGGGCTTTGGCTGGGCTCTGCTGGGGCTGTGGCTTGGCTTTGGCTGGGCTCTGCTAGCTCCTCCGCCCGGAGGGCGGGGGGTGGCTCGTCTTGTACATTCCTTAGTTCAGTCTTCAGTCAGATAATCAACTTTGATTTCGACTAAGCTTTCTTCTGTCTTGCTATCTTGAAATTAGGGACCAGTGTGATCTGGTGGGTGCAACATACAAGTTGAAGCTTGCCCTACTCTGAACCTTGCTATTGTTTATCTTTGGGAGATATTATGTTTAATTACAATTATGCTATTCCTTCACATCATAACAGGTATCAGATGTAGGAATGAAGATAGATTGCTTGGAAAAGTGATTGACAATGACTAGGATGGCCATGAATCCCAAAGATGTGGGGAGCTGTTCAATGAAGTCCATGGATGTTGAGTTCCAGGGTTTTTCTGGTACTGGAAGCTGTTTGAGTAATCTGTAGGTGTAAGGGCAACCTACTCGGGTACTGATTCTAGTACCTGCTGGGAGACTAACAGCAGGAAACACCACAGCCCTGCAATCTACCCAGGGCCTAACCCAGGGACTCAAACCCTAAGTTTACCCACAGGCACTATCAGACACTGGTAGGGAGGTCCAGAAGTAAATATATAAAAGGCAATGTAGCTAAATACATGTGAGCTGCTTACCTGGCAGGGAGGTCCAGAAGAGAAGAACCAAAGGACCCCCTTACCTAAGCAGCAACTATATAGCTACTGCAACTGTGACACAACAAGCCTGTCATAGCCAGCAAAGAAGTTAAAAGGAGACAAGGGAAAAGGGACTACATTATAAAGATAAAGAAGAAGGATAAGGAAATGATTAGAGGAATAACCAGGCAAGGAAAGTAAGAGAAACAAAGGAAATAAAAGGAAGAAAAGAAAGGAAAATGGGAAATAACCAGTAGTCCCCTGACATTACCCCCTCTCTAGAATGTGGTGACCCAACACATAGATGTAGATCCACCCAATCTATCAAAATTGCATGCAAGGCACAAATAGTTGACCCAACCAGGTCCCAAGATGTAAGCAAAGTCTGCTGCAGGGAAGTACAAGAGAGCCACCATGTGTACAGCTGCTAAGGGACACCTGAGAGGGCCACCAAATGGGTGCTTTATGTGAAGTGTTAGGCTATCCACTGTGGTGGCACATGGAGGAGAGATGGATGCATGTTGAATGTGGACCAGCGTTGCTTTGGTAAGGGACCCTCTACATTAGACAGCAGTACAGAAGTGGGTTGCAGTTGTCACTACACCGATCGGGATGATGTAGGTTCCATAGAGCGCAGCAATGGTGGTAAGCAGCACATGGATATGGCAGTCAGCGCAAGTGTCAAGGGTGAGGGGCTGAGAATCAGAGCAGATGGCATTATCAACACGCATTGGTTTGGTTTTGGCAGTCTGCACATGTAAACAGGCAAGGGGAGCCAGCGGCAATGGCGATGAATGATCACAGGCCACCGTTGGACCTTAGCACAAGTGTGGATGTCTTTCACATTGCTGAAGAATTCGCATCATCAATGATGGTGCTGCACAATGGGCATGGCTTATGCAATTTGTTGGGGCATTCGCACTATTGGTGGCAGCATAAACATGCGTGGGATCAGGTGGCAGGTGTACAATGCATTGCAGGGGTGTTACAGCCCTGTGTCCATATCCAAGTGACCCTGCATCCTCAGCTACTTAGTGGTATGTACCTGCACAGGCGATATCGTTCAGCCACACGGCAGTTAGGGATCGACTGTGGGATTGCCAAAGCCAGGTGGTCAAGGCATGGTATTACCAAAAAGCCAGTGACACTCTTCCTACAACCGCAACACATTTGGTGCAGCGGTGTGTGGCAGTAGCCATAGGAAATGATCGCAGGGGCATCGCCTCAAGGGCACTGGTTGCGCAGAAGTCATTCGCAATGAATGGCTACGGTGTCTCGCCGACTCCTGTGATGGCACATACAGTAGAGGTGGCAGGGCGCATCAAGTGGTTCACATTCGGCATGCATCAGCAGCAGTTGTGATTGGTCGGTGTATGTCCAAACAGAAGGCAGAAGGTGCAAGAGTGAGAACGCAGTAGGGATAGAGCTACACTGTGTGCGTGGGTTACACAGACCCCTGAGGGGTTTCCCAAACTCGGCGCCCTGTGATGGTCACCATGGGGACTTGCCATGGGGGTGCCAGCTCAAGGTTACTGGACAAGAGTCAACCTGAGTCGCAGGAACAAATGGAAGGGCATGTACATGCAGCCCCTTTTGTCAGCCACTACAGGGACGACGGCAATGGCTATCAAGATGGTACTGGTGGGGAAGATGGAACAACCCAGCAACAGGGGCTCATCTCATGCAGCAATGATTGGTGTGACGGAACAGGTTTGAAGGGCCATATGGGCATGGCATAGGGCGATGGCAGCAGGAGGAGTCGTCACCTCAGGGGAGGGGGCTGGCTCTGGCAGATGCGGTGCATGTACGAGGGGTGGTAGAACTGCAATGAGAGGTAAGCCCATTGAAGGCAATGGCGGCTGTACAGGTGCAATCAGCATATCATTGCACTCAATCAACGGCAGCTGCAGTGAATGACTGAGGGAGTGCTGCCTTTGGGTTGTTGGGCAATGCCTATGTTCTTTCGGAGAGAAAAGGGGGGGCCACCCCAGCCAGCTTGGCTGTTTGCACCACAGACTAATGGTGGGCATACGGGTGTCAGGACTGTGGGCAGACATTGTTGACGGCGAGCAAATTTCAGAGAGTCACTAACTCCTATGGCAGCGCGTGTGGCTGAGATGGTAGGCGAACGTTGAGCAAGTGGCAGTGATCGTGCAGCATGAACTGTGCGATGTGTTATGCATCGAACCTAAATGTACAGTCGGTTCAATTGCATCCATGGGGCTGTCATAGGTCATCCAAGCATGTAAACGGCCGTGACAGGTGTCAGCCTAATCGCAGAGTCTGTGGCAGTTGCCCAAGGATATTGCACTGAGAGGGAAGGGCCTATAGGCAGCCCATCTAAATACCACTGTCCGTTCAGTCGGTACCATGGCAGGACTCCATGGAAGCAGTGCCAGCAACAGTTGTTGGTGCAATATGCAAGGCTGTGCATGGCCTTCTCAAGTGGTGGTGTAGACACATGCAGGTGACAAAGCTCAGCAAATAGTGGCAGTCAGGATTGATTGCAGGACTCCTCCTCAGCAGCTAAGGCTGGTACCCAAGGTCAACTAGGAAAGCTCGGCCTGGAGGAAGGCCACACGTGAATGTCATCCTCAAATCATACACATGACAATGTGCCCGTCTAGCCTACCCCCTCTCTGAATCATACAAGTGGTCCCCTTTTTCTACCACACTCTGCACCTCAATCTTTGTCTCCATATTGGCCAACACCCATGCCAGTCCCAACACATCTACTTGTTCAGTCATATTCCTACACTCAACTCAAACCAAAACCCTGCCTCCCCCAATGGGCCAATTCTTCCTGGTATCAAGCCAATCAGTTCGTGTTTGATAGCATACACACCGAGGTTGTGGATAATTCAAGCCTGCCCTAGACCAGCAACAAAGGTGGGCATGTTATGCAGAGTGCATGTTTCACACACTGAAATAGTATGTGGCCGAGGTGTGTAGCGGTGGTCAGCTGAAGGGTAGCCAAATGAGGGCAATGGAGGATGCTCCTAAGTTCAGGCAGATGTCAAGCTTCGGGTACTGACAAACTTTGGGACTGCCGAAGGGTCGGGCAGACAATGGCCAAGTCCTGTAGGCCAAGAGTAGTGGCGTTGGCTTCAACATACTCGTGTGTTGCACCCTACCTGCCATGCATGCCATTGATTTGCAACAGACAGGATACTTAGGAGGATGCCGATGATGCTGGACCGAGTTGAGGACTTAACAGAGGAGAAGAAGGTAGAAGGGCCTAAGCCTAGTCGATACCCAGAATGAGGAAATATGTACATGCATGTCCTACTTATATAGGTTCAAGAGGTGACATGTGGAATAAGGAATGTGGGACAATAAGGATGCAGAGCATGTGGGAGTATTGTCCATAATAATCAAAAAATAAAATAGATGAATGTAAACGGGGATAGAACAATGAAAATGGAATAATAGGGATGTGGCCAGAGGTGGAACAATAGGGAGTGGCTGACTATAAAACAATGGGGCCATAACCGAGGATAATACAAGGACAGAATGTCCCAAAGTGAAGCGGGTCGAGGGATAAAGAATGGGTGAGGTAGGTTTGATGGTTGGTGGAATGAGGAAGAGCAGACAATGGATGGGGATGGAAAGACAGAGAGTGTATGTGCGAAGCCAAGACCGGCGCATTAAGCAACTTGCATGTGGCTTGAACTTGTGCATAGACGTAGTCCGATCTTACTTGGTCAGCACTGCCGAATCACTGGACACCCAGTATGTGTACTTGACAGCAGACAATTGTAACTCCTCTTGGAATGTGTTGTAGCAACCTAGTGAGAGGCAGCAAACATTCAGTATTGATCATAGGGATCTGCTTTAGGGGCTGTAGGTGGGTGTACTGGTGTCAGCATAAGGGGCATGGGTCGACGCAGACTATGCCTGTCCATGAGGTGGGTGTCATTCGTGACCAGCAGGTTGCAGTACTAGACCGACTTCAGCAGTATTACATTCACACCACTCTCTCTAAGGCCAATGAGGCAGGAGGTGTTGCTCCAAGGCTGCTGGGCATAGAAGTGGGTATGGGTCCTGCCAAGGGCAGTCTACGATATGGCGGATGCCCGAGTGTCAACACGAGCGCATCACGGGCGGTCATATAAGGGTGTTGATTGCCACAGGTATCATTTGTGACGAGTGATCATAGTGCATCGCCAACTACCACATCTCATACGGCAAGCAGTCACGGTGGTCACACAGCACAGGCTGCACAACATGGTTCACATTGGCTGTACTTTGGCCATTGGGTAGAGCACTTGCTCCTGCAGTACATTATGTAGTGGCCCATGCAGGAGTGAGGGCATGCATGGTGGCAACTGCACTGAACATTAAAAACAAGTAAAAAGGGTGCATGCGTGCCACTCATCATTGGCACATGTCCGAATGGGAGGCAGACCATGCAGTCTACATTGCACACATCCAGCGGTAGGCAGAGGGTGCGGGAAATGACATGTGGGGTGGTGACAATCACATTATACAGTGTTATCAGATTGGCCATATGGTGGATGATGTCACAGCAAGCCAGTTGCATTATATGGATGGCTTATCTTCGACTCATTCACATTGTTAGAGACAAGGTCATGGCTACAAACCCTTCAAGGTATTACCAGGACTGGTGGTAGCACAAATGTGACAGGACTGGGATGTGGGCAGGCATACAGGCCTCAGCATGAGATGTCACCAACAGTCACACCAGGTCATCGGTCAAACACAGAGCTCATTGGCATGAGCGGTCGTAGCGGCCATATGGCATAAACTTGTGTGACATTGAACGTGGACTACGTTCACTTCAGCATGGGAGTGACGATGGTTGTGTGGTCAGGTGGGAAGAATATCACCAAGTTGGTCAGTGTTGGTGGGAAGGCATCGCAAGTGGTGGCGCTGGGTGCAGTCGCAGGTGCAGTCGACATGCCATTTGCCTGTGTTGGCATGATGGTGAGGGTGAATGGTGCAGCTGGCATGGTGTATAGCTCACTCATAGAGCTCTGCATTCAGGATATCTTGAGGGCCTGTATCAGCATTGTGGAGTCTCTGAGCCCGGATGATGTTGCTCATTGAATATGGCTCTTGGTGACCAGGCTAGGTTCTCTGAGACATGTCTTTAGGCATCAGAGGAAGGGATAGTGCTGAGAAGAAGGAAATGCATATCTGGCACACCTTATGAAAGGTAGAGGCCTATTACAAGGCTCCAAGACTGGTTGCTGTCAATAGCAAGTGTGTGATGTGGCATTATCATGGGCTGCTGTAGAGTTGCTCTAGGTAATTAATACCTAAAAGCCTGCAGGCACCGGTCCTTTTCTCTAGCAGGGTCTAGCGCAGTCATTCGGCACAGCTGGAATATAATCTGTGACTCGGTAATGTATGAACGAAAATAGAATGTGAGTGATTAGGATGTGATGTGACAGGGACGTGACCTGATGAGATGTGAATGTGTCACACTGACTAAGACTTTGGACTTTGGCTTTGGACTTGAATACAATAGTCTAGATGTTTCTAGACTAGTCTTGACTTGGACTTGGAGACTTGACTTGGGGCTTTAACTTGTGAACTTGTTATTACAGAGGTGAGCCAGAGGCCTTTATATACAAAAACCAAGCAACGATGTGAAATGATGCGAGAGGTTGGCTATGTCAGTTGAATGACAAAGCATGAGAACAAAGTATACAAAAGAGGAAACTATGGAGAAACTCTGGAGAAATGGTACAGTATTGAGGCTGCATGAATAGGGGCTAGGGGCTATGATAGGGAGAGACTAACCAAAAAGGTAAGGATGATAAGTAACAACGAGAAAAGATGAGCAGAATAGGAAACAGGTCTGAGTCATGCCAAGAAAAGGGGAAACATATAAAAGAAACAATAAGGAAGTCCACCAATAAACGTCTAACAACCTTGTCCACTACTCCTGAGGGGCCTTAGGATGAGTCAGGGGACTGAGTCATCTTGGAGTATTTCCAGGTCATAGGCAACATATCTTCTGCAATTTCTCCAGTATCCAATCCAAGGATAGGGGTCTGAGAGTAGGAGGACTAATGGGTATACCGTCGTGCACTCTCATTTTGTGTTTAAGAGTGAGTCAAATGGAGTGGGTGGGATAATCAGGATGGGATGGTACCCTGAACTCTGCCTCGTATTCCACTCTACTCCTATCATGATATACTGGTCTAGACATCATTCCAAGAAATATGTATGGTTCTTGGCTTTCTGGGAAATAGACTGCATCTCCTATCACATGTTACTGAGTGTAGATTGGATGGGATCTTCTTCTGAGTGAGAAATATACTGGAGGGGGTACGCGAAGATAATGATATTTTAATGGTTCTGCCTGGATCTGTGTGTCATAGGTGTTGTAGCATTGCATGGGAATGAGCTCTGAAGAAGATATAATGACAAATTGGGAGTCTGAACATTGGAGTGCTGAATAGAATGATTGGCTGTGTGATGTGGTGACAGTGAAGGTGATATGAGATGAGTACCATCGGAGTCTGATTTGGAACATGGTTGAGATCAATCGCTTTACTATCAACGGACGGTCTCGAAAGTTTAGCATGCACTGCAAGAAGAACGTACCAATCTTAGCTTGGTTGGTGCCATCATAGACCTTAGGCTCACTAATCTTGGCACAAAGGCCAGGATCGGGGTTTTGTCTATGGAGTGGTTGGGCTAATCGCTCGATGAGTGCTTTGATGATCTTGTTAGCTTTAGCATTCGAATTAATAGTAGGGTTTGTTTTGTCAATGTCATTATCATCAATTAGGTCTTCATTGTCATCATCTGGAGGTCGAGGAGGAGGGTTTCCACCTGACAGGCCAGCTTCATGGATTGAAGGTTGTTCTGACAGTTGTCGAAGCTCAGAAATCTCCGGCAACTGATTTGGGACTTCTATGATGAAAGGTAGATTACAGACAGTTGATTGAGTACTCATGATAGTCGTGATATGTGAGGATGATATGCAAGATGCAATCAGGTGTAGAAGTCAGATAATACTGTTACGATGTAAAAGAATGATGTAGTCATAATAAAAGTAATATCTCCCAAGGTCGAAGCAATGGTAAGGTTCAGAGTAGGGCTAGGCTTCAACTTGTGTGTTGCACTTACCAGATCGTACTTGTCAGGAACCGTACGCCGGCAAGCCGACTATTCAATTCAGCCCACTCAGCCCAACTCCGCTCTCGCTCGCTATTCACATTACGCCCTCAGCCCACGGACTATATGCACCTCGTGCATCCGTCTTGGCGTCACGTGCTCCTGTCAAATCACTCCACTCATTTACGTCACATTCCATATGCTCGCTTTTCCATTTCGAACTCATTTACGTTTAATATCTTTCATTACGTTTCATTTCCTTTCATCTGTTCGCAATTCCGTTCACTCCTTTATATCTGAATCTGCTATTACGTCCTTAGGGTAACTTCGTTGGGAATCTGAGTAACACGTCACTCAACAATGTCACGGAGGAGATCATTATTGGGACGTAGTATTTCTGTTCTTCGCTTTTCACGTTCCTCGGCTTTCTCATTCTATTATAGGAATCTACTCGACTCCTAATAGATTAGAAAGTAGTATAAAAGCTCTTGTACATTTAGTTCAGTCCTCAGTCAGAAAATCAATCTTGATTTTGACTAAGATCCTCTGTTCGCTTCTGTCTCTTCTGTCTCTCTTCGCTATTACGAAATTTGGGGACCATACGATCCAAGTGGGCGCAACGCAAGTACGTTGAAGCCAACCCCAACTCTGAACCTCGCCAATAACTTTGCCATTGGGAGAATCAATATAATTACGATTACGTCTTATTCACTATCGTAACAGTATTTTCTGACTGCTACACCTGATCGTACTTTCACTTCGCATATCACGAACCATTATGAATACCCGATCCACTACTCGCAATTTACCCTTCATCGTCGAGGTACCCAGCCAGTTGCAGCAGATCTCCTCTCTTCGACAATTGTCAGCACAACCTTCGATTCGCGAAGATGGCCCGTCAGGGGAGAACGCTCCTCCTGAGCCTGAGGACAATGACGAAGAAGACCCTCTCAACGACAACGACGACGACGACGATGCAATTCAGAACCCCATTCAAGTCTCAAATCCGAACCCCACTCACATTTCTAATCCTAATGCCAACCTTAATTCCTCCGCCCTTAATTCCTCGTCCAGTTCGGACAAGATCGTCAAAGCTCTCATTGACCGTCTAGCGCAACAACCTGCTAGATCTTCTACAAACCCCGGGCACCATGCCAAAGTTCGGGAGCCAGAGGTCTACGATGGGACGGACCAAGCTAAGCTGCGAACATTCTTCTTACAATGCGCGCTGAACTTTCGAGACCGTCCGTCTGCATTCTTGACGGATGCGTCAAAGGTCCAATATGCCATCTCGTACCTCACCGGCCCCGCACTCCAGTATTTCGAACCCGCAATTCTTGGCGAGATCCAACCTGAGCCTAGCTGGCTTAAGGTCTGGAGGGACTTTCGTCAAGAGTTGGAATCCAACTTCGGTCCATTCAACAGCGCTGCGCAAGCATAAATTGAGCTCGGCAAGATAGTTATGAAGGACAACCATCGTGCAGCACGATACTTCATCGAC
>QLPI01009350.1:0-33867 GCA_003314275.1 Chroogomphus rutilus
CGGATGCACGAGGTGCATATAGTCCGTGGGCTGAGGGCGTAATGTGAATAGCGAGCGAGAGCAGAGTTGGGCTGAGTGGGCTGAATTGAATAGTTGGCTTGCCGGCGTACGGTTCCTGACAGCATCCTCCCAAGTATTCCATCTGTTGCAAATCAGTGGCACACACAAGCATGTTGAAGCCAAAGCCACTACTTCCAGCCTGTAGGACTTGGCCGTTCCCATCTGACACCTTGGCATTCCCAAAGCTTGACACTAGTGGGGGGATACTGTTATGGCCCATCCTGCCAATAAACCCACATTAATCCCCACAACCACCTGCACTGTTTCCAGGACCTTTCTGACCACTCAAAGCCTGAACAACTGCTTTCCAAATTCTGTTGTATCAACCCAAGATTCCACATTCCTGAATCTCCGAAGATTCTGAAGCCAAGGTTCCGCTCCTTTGATAAATGACACACAGGATTATTGTGTACCTCACTCCCTTGTTCTTCATTCTGTATTGCCCCTTGTACTCTTTCCCCCCCTTGTCTTTACTTGGAAAAAAGTTAGTACAAGGACTAGATACATGTATATAAGATACCAGTCGACTGGACTATTTGCCAGTATGAATATTGACTTAATTCTGCATCGTAGTTTCTGATTCAGTTCCGGTAAACTTTCTAACTTTCCAAAATTAGGGACAGATGATTGAGGAGGGCACAACACATAAGTTGAAGCCAAGTCCCTGCGACCTTGAACCACTCAAACTACCTAATACTATGAACAGTCCCAGACCCCCCAGTACTGTAGGGTGCAAACTTGCATCTCACCCCTGAGAGACCAATCTCAATATATTGTATTTGTATATCGATTTTTGTATCACTCTGTGCGCTTTTGAATTCTGAATTTTCCTCTCATTTATTTGTATTTTTACCCTCAATATTGAGGGAGTTATTCATTCTTTTCTATGTACTCATGCGCGCTTATACACGTACAGCACAACGCACATGGCTGGCTCCCTGGATAGGGACCGGCAGCCTGGCTCAAACCTTCGATAGGGTCAAGAGCCGGTTGTAGGATATATGCAGGTGAGACATCACTCACGTATGCCTCCCTCCTCAGTGGTTGACTACACTGAGGAGGTGAGTAGTATAGTATAATATACTGAGCCTCTCGACTGATTTTCTTTTATTTCTTTTGTAAGATAAATTACTTAGGTATATTTTCCGAATATATTCTCAGTGGTTGACTACACTGAGGAGATAAATTACTTAGACTGCCTAGAAAATTCTCAATCCTACTGTATATTTGCTCATAATCTCATCAAGCACTTCCTGTCTTTCTGCCCCTTTCCAATTCCATCCATAAACCTGTGACCTCTAGTCCCTCCACATCTGGAGTACGAACCCCCCTCTTGGAAACCATTTGGAACCTCTGGAAACCCTTCCAGAAGTCTCTAGCTAAGCCCCCAACATGCAGATTTAACAGCAATGCCCTATGTAAGATGAGGTATACATTGTGCCAGTTACAGTTTATTTTCTGTCTGCCCTTTGTTTCTTAGTCTCTACTTGTGCTCCTTGGGCAAGGCCCTGGGCTTGTCCGTACCTGAGTGGGCAGGGGGTGGTGTTTTTGTGTCTCTCTTGTGTCACTCTCTGCTCCCCATTTCAGCTCCTGCCCTCACCTGTCTCTCCCATTAGAGTCATATCTCCATATATTTCTTTGAATCTCCCTGTGCCCTGAATGTATCTGAACAGGGGCTTCATTGTCTTTGAGTGCTATATGTCCCATTCTAAGCTGCATCAATACCATGGCATCTCTGCATGGCATCTCTGTGGTGAGTCTGGCAAATGCTGTGGAGGGTAATGAGGGATCTATTTTATGTGCAATGTCTGTGTGTGGGGACTTAGCAAAAATAGCCTTCACTTGCCGTTCAAGTATTTTCCGGTATCTTTTCAATTCCACTGCTTTGCTCACTGGGATTTTCCCTCTGAACTCTATGGGTATAAGCCACTACTGGCTGGACTCTCCCTTGGCTGGTTTCTTCACTTCTTTGTCTGCTCTTCATTCCCTCATACTTCCTCATGTCTGGGGACCCACCTCATGATTACTCTGGCTCCTGGTTGTTGGTTGACTATACCTTCTATCTGGTGATATAGTGCATTGACTAGATGTTACCCCAATATTAGCTTCTCCTTCCTAGTGGTCTGTATTACCCCTTGGTTGTCGGTTGCAAAAGTGTACCTTCTTTGCCTTTCCATGTTTAGCAGTTTTTCTCCCAGGGCCGCTCTTACTAGTTCAGCCTCAAACACTGTATGTTCCTCCTCTGGCCCTAGATGTAGCTTTACTACCTTAGTCTCGATGCCATTTTTGTATAGAATTGCTGCTGCTCCTATACCCCAATCAATGAGAGACCCATCGGAGAAAACTTTGATGTTCACCCTGTCATTGTTGATTTCGCTTATTGCTTGGTCTTTGTTCAGAGAGATCCTTGTTTTAAATTCAGGTTTCCACTTGGGACTGAGAATGACAGGTCAGCTTTTCTCCATATGGTCTGGCTCTAAGCTGTATACATGCATAATTTCATGGAGGGGGGTACAGTGCTTTTTGAGATATCTGCTAGCTGCTTGTGGTACTGCTGGTGCAAGTGGGTGGCTGTCAGGGAGGCATGCTATTTGTGTGGCAGCTCTGGGGATGACCTTGGATATGAGGAGGGGAAATGGGAGCAGATTTGCATGTGCATCTAGCAAATCATTAGTGGTGGTCCTCTGTCAAGCTTTGGTAATGCCGAAGATGTGGGCGGGGAGCAGCCAAGTCTTGCAGGCCAAAAGTAGTGGCTTTGGCTTCAATGTACTCGTGCATTGCACCCTACTTTCCATGTGTGCTACCAATTTAGAACAGAAAGGATACTTGGAGAGTGCCAAAGGTGCCAGTCCAAGTAGAGGACTTTCCAGGAGGAAGGGAAGGTAAGGGGCCTAAGCCTAGTCGATACCCAGAATGAGGAAGTATGTACATGCATGTCCTACTTATAAAGGTGTCAAGCTTTGGTAATGCTGAGGGGTCGGGCAGGTAATGGCCAAGTCCTGCAGGCCAGAAGTAGTGGCTTTGGCTTCAATGTACTTGTGCATTGTGCCCTACTCTCTGTGCATGCCACTGATTTTCAACAGATGGGATACTCAGGAGGATGCCAATGATGCCAGCCTGAGTAGAGGACTTAACAGAGGAGGAGAAGGTAAAAAGTCGATACCCAGAATGAAGAAGTATGTACATACATGTCCTACTTATATAGATTTAAGAAGCGACATGTGGAATAAGGAATGTGGGACAATAAGATATGCAGGGCATATGGGGACATTGTCCACAATGAAAAATATTAGAATGGAGAAATGTAAGTGGTGATAGAACAATAAAGAATAGAATAATAGGAATGTGGCCAAGGATAGGAAAATAGGGAGTGCCCGAATATAAAACAATAGGGTGGTGGCCGAGGATAAAACAAGGGCAGGATGTCTCAAGAAAAGGTGGGACAAGGGTTAAGGGCCGGACATGGTAGGAATAATAGATGGTAGGAGGCCAAGAGTGGACGAAGGATGGGAGTTAGGAATGTGGATGGTGTATGTGCCAAGCCAAAACCAGCGCGCCAAGTGACTTGTATACAGCTTGGACACTGGTGCGTGAGTGTCAACTGACTGTTTGGTTGGCACTGCCGAATTACCGGGATCTCGGTATGTGTACTTGACAATAGGTTAAGAAGCAACATGCGGAATAAGGAATGTGGGACAATAAGGTATGCAGAGTGGGTATTGTGTTATGGCCTATGTGTCAAGTACACATACCAAGGTTCCGGTTATTTGGCAGTGCCGACCGAGCAGCCATTCTATATCCACGTACAAGTGTCCACGCCGCATGCATGACACTTGGTACACCGTTCTAGGCTCGGCACATTCCACCACACCATTTTCCCATTCCTCGATCGGCTTCACCTCGGGACTTCCTGTCCTTGTTCTATCTTCATGCACAGCCCTTGTTTTATAGTCATACACTCTCTATTGTCCTATCCTCGACCCATTCCCTATTATCCTATCGTTTATTGTTTTATCCCGGTTTATATTTGTTGTTCTAAATTTACTCATTGTGGACAATAACCGCATGCTCTGCATACCTTGTTGTTCCACATTCCTTATTCCACATGTCACTTCTTAACCTATATAAGTAGGACATGCATGTACATATTTCCTCATTCTGGGTATCGACTAGGCTTAGGCCCTTCTACCTTCTTCTCCTCTGTTAAGTCCTCGACTCGGGCTGGCATCATCAGCATCCTCCCGAGTACCTGTCTGTTGCAAATCGGTGGCACACAGGCAAGTAGGGCGCAACGCACAAGTACATTGAAGCCAATGCTGTAGATTAACCTGAGACTTTTAATCTGTAGTTGGGTCTGGCAGATAGGGTTTCCTGGGGTATTCCCACGCTATGATATCGGAGAGTCGGTGGGAAAATGAGGGGAATGATTCCCTAGAATTTCCTGTGATTTCTATAGTATTTATCACTAGGAAATATATTGCTCTACAGTGAATCTACTGGAGCTGAGTCCCGGGTTTACTCTCCGCTTAGGCACCGTACTGGGAATCTGGCCTGGGCGCCAAAGCGTCGGTTTGTAGATTTGTGGTTCCCCCACAAAGTGAATATAATAACTAGCAGTATAATATAATAGTATGATGTTGGAAACCCAACTGTGACCCAGCCTTGCTGTACGACGAGTAGTTGGTGCTCTAGTCCTAAATAGGAAAGTATGCTCGGCGCTTAACCTTCTGGTTCAGTGCGAGGCAAAGATACTCGAGTGTAGCCTAAAGGCTAGTGTGATGAGGGAAGAACTACAATTATAATTGCTTGTCTTACTAGTACAAACTGTTCGTACCATATATGAAATAGGGAACCTATTAATAAGTGAAAACTTCATGGAGTGAAGTTGGAAGCCGGCCTAATGCGGCCGTGTGCATGGTACACCCGCATATATGCAGTGGGGATGATACAGACGAAAACTTCATAGGGGAAGTGATAGAAATAGAATAGAATTAGATATAAACTGAATAGAAATCCACATGCCAGTGTATCCCCTTCCCAATGTGTCCAGATGAGGTGAGCCGGCCCTTGGGGTAGGTATGGGGCCGGGTAGAGAGTGTGGGGTAAAACCCGCTCCTAAATCCACAAAAATATTCGTGGATGTTCTTCATAGTATATGGAGCCTCGGTGTAATGCTGCATCTTGATTGGATGATGGTTGGAGGAGATATTGGAGTTTTGGTGGAATATATATATATAAATGACTCAATAATGCCTGGTTCTAACAAACGCCACTACTCTGGGCCTGCAGGACTTGGCCATAGTCCACCCGACCTTTCGACGGTACCCTTTGGCAGTACCAAAGTCTGTCAGTACCCAAAGCTTGACAGTATACCCAGAATCAAACTACTTTCCATGCATCCACAGTTTACGAATATGGTCTCACAAGACACCCTTTTAATGATCTTTCTATCTTGTTATTCGGAGCCGGGTCTCCCAGTAGCCCTTTCTAACTGTTTTGAATCAGGATCTGCTCATAGCTTCACTGGATCGTCTTACTCCCAGGAGGGTGTCCAACAAGACAGATCCATGCCACAGCATTTTCAAACCAATCCCAGTATAGATTCAGAGACCACCCAGTTCAGAAGAACTTCAGTTTTTTTCAGCCAACTGGAGGGCAACGCCCACCCTCGGCACTCTGTCCGGCATGCTTGATCAATCAGCATCAGCTCACAAACCATTTGAAAATTTGTTTATGATTATGACCCTTCTCGATCTAGTATTTCTTGCTAACAGCACAGATACATCTACTAGATTTTCCATCCGGACGACTTCAGTTCACCCATCCGTCTGTCATGTCACTAGATCCATTGGTTGGCAATATTCGGGCACAACTCGCTCACCCACTATAATCCATTGATTAACAGGGTATTGGGCAGTATTATAATCTGTCAAGCCACTAACATTTTTAGGTGTATCCCAATGGCCTTGGTCCAGGTGGCACTTGCCACTGTTCCAAAATCCTCACCCAGGATCCTGTTCCATTGCTGGAAGCTTCACCAATAGCCCTAGTCAATGCAACTGCCTTGCACACACTTGTATACCAGAATGGCTGGCAAGTTTTTGGCTGGGACCTCTCGGTCAGCATTGTCATTCGGCACATTCGGCCAAGGTCTCTTCCATCCGTCCCCATCCATTCCCGTTCATTCACTCCATATATGCACATCATATGCCTTTATGGCCCTTCTCTGTTCTCCTCGGCTAGAGGCTAACACCTTCAGTAGACGGTGGGACGTCTACCTAAAAGGGGGGGTGGTGACTAGTGAGATACACTTCAAACTGCACAATATCCCCTCCCGAAGACATCCCTCTGCCTAAAAAACCCTCCGTTCCATCCCTATCTTCTTCCACTCCCTCAGTCCTAGCCCTATTCCCCTCCATTCCATCACCCATCCCCATCTTCTATTCCATCCTCCCTCTCCTCCGATCCTTTCTCTGTCCACTCAGTCCCCACCATCCATCGTCATGAACTCCACCTCCGACAACCCTCTCAGTCCACCCGACACCTCTCTCTCCCTTCAATATACAACAACCAGACCTGCCAAACACCTCGGCACATTCAACTCATTCTTTCTTCTCTTATTTCCTTCAAACCCAATCAGTAATAAGTATGAAAATAAAAGAAAAGTATTACACACCTTCGTCTCTCCTCCACGCCCTCCTGTACTCGGCCCCACCTCTGCATTCCTACCCCTCTTCTGCTCAGGAGCCTTCGGGACCCCCGAGGTACTGGGGATTTTTGTCCGCCTGGCCTTTCCAGCCTCTTGACCGACTTCTGCATAATCCGCGGCTGCCCATATCGCCGGTACTAGCCTCCCAGTAGTGACCATCTCATTGAACACCGGTTCAACCATCCCCACTGCAACATACTCCTTACCCACCCCATCCACACCCTCATTGGCTTGTGATGGCTCCCACCCCACACTCTTCGCCTCTTCCAGGATATGCCCATGGTCGATCAATGTTTCTCTGGGCCCCCACTTGGCATTGACGATCTCGGCATCCATTATGTTTCGACTTAGACATCTGACGGGATGGGATGATGCAGTGATACTGATGGAAAAAATCCAGGGACTTCCCAAACAAACCGCGCCATTATGTTTAGGCATCCCAAAACTCTAAAATTTAATTTCTGGCTTCATGGGTTCAGCCGCTAAGGGGGGGATACTGTCAAGTACACATACCGAGGTTCTGGTTATTCGGCAGTACCAACCAAGCAGCCATTCTACGTCCACGTTCAAGTGTCCATGCCGCATGCATGACACTTGGTACACTGTTCTAGGCTTGGCACGTTCCACCACACCATTTGCCCGTTCCTCGATCCACTTCACCTCGGGACTTCCTGTCCTTGTTCTATCTTCATGCGCAGCCCTTGTTTTATACATGCACTCTCTATTGTCCTGTCCTCAACCCATTCCCTATTATCCTATCGTTTATTGTTTTATCCTGGTTTACATTCCTTGTTCTAAATTTACTCATTGTGGACAATAACCACATGCTCTGCATACCTTGTTGTTCCACATTCCTTATTCCACATGTCACTTCTTAACCTATATAAGTAGGACATGCATGTACATATTTCCTCATTCTGGGTATCGACTAGGCTTAGGCCCTTCTACCTTCTTCTCCTCTGTCAAGTCCTCGACTTGGGCTGGCATCATCAGCATCCTCCCGAGTACCTGTCTGTTGCAAATCAGTGGCACACACGGCAAGTAGGGCACAATACACGAGTATGTTGAAGCCAACACCACTACTCTTGGCCTGCAGGACTTGGCCATAGTCCGCCTGACCTTTCGACAGTACCCTTTGGCAGTACTGAAGTCCGTCAGTACCCAAAGCTTGACACCATGCCGCCAATAAACCTACATTAAACCCCACAACTGTCATGACCACACATCGTGCTTTGACTTACTCGGCAGTACCAACTGACCGACCCTTACTCATATCATCCCATGGCACATGGTTTTGGTTCGGTACACCCGGTTCATCACCTGGTTCATTATCCTTTTCCCCAACCCCTATTCTTTATCATCCCTACACTCCCTGTCTTTCCCCCCACTCGCTTACCCTCGGGATGTTCACTATTCTCTGCCACTCACTCGCGGCCCTATTGTTTTATTCTTGGCCATTCCTTATCGTTCTATTCTTTGCTCACCCGCTTATATTTCATTGTCTTACTCTCACATTATTCTATTCTAATCGCTGTGGACAATACCTCCACATGGTCTTCATACCTTATTCTTTTTTCCATGTCTTATGCCACCTTTATTCCACATTCCGCCTCTCAGCCTATATAAGTAGTAGATGCATGTACATAGTTCCTCAGTCTGAGTTTCAACTAGGTTTACACCTCTCTACTCTCCTTCTTCTGTTCAGAAGTCCTTACTTGGGCCAACACCCTTGGCATCCACCCGAGTATCTTTTCCCGTTACAAGTTAGTGGCACGCACAGGAGGCAGGGTGCAATGCATGAGTACGTTGAAGCCAAGCCACCCCGACTGGCCTGTAGGACTTGGCTGGTTCCGCCAGCACCATTGGCAGTACTGAGACCTGACAACAACCATCTGCACCATTTCCGGGACCTTTCCGACCACTCAAAGCCTGAATAACCACCTTCTAAATTCCAATGCATCAATCCAAGGTTCCACATTTCCAAACCTCCAAAGATTCCAAAGCCAAGGTTCCACTCCTTTGATAAACGATGCGCAGGATCATTGCATACCTCACTCCCTTGTTTTTCGTTCTATATTCCCCCTTGTACTCTCTTCCCCCCCTTGTCTTTACTCGGCAAAAGATAGTACAAGACTAGATACATGTATATAAGTCACCAGTCGACTGGACTATTCGCCAGTATGAATATTGACTTAATTCTGTGTCGTAGTTTCCAATTCAGTTCCGGTAAACTTTCTGACTTTCCAAAATTAGAGACAGACAATCGAGGAGGGCGTAACACATAAGTTGAAGCCAAGTCCCTGCGACCTCAAACCACTTGTACCACCCTATACCATGAACAGTCCTAAGACCCCCCGGCGCTTCCCATCTTTCCACCCCCATTCCAATTCCAATCCTGAACCCGTAGCCTTTAGTCCCCCCGCCTCCAGAGTACAAACCCCCCTTTGGAAACCATTTGGAACCCTCCCAAAACCCTTCTGGAAGCCTCTAGCTAAGCGCCGACACGTGGATTTAACATATTGTCAACAATGAGCAAAAAATAGAATGGAGGAATGTAAATGGGGATAGGACAATGAAAATAGAATAATAGGAATGTGGCCAAGGATAGGGAAATAGGGAGTGCCCAACTATAACACAATGGGTCATGGCTGAGGATAAAAAAATGGTCAGATGTCCTGAGGTAGGATGGGTCAAGGATTAAGGAAGGGACGGGGTGGGATTAATGTCTTGGTTGAATATATTAAATGATTTAATATCTTAGACTTTAGGGTAGGCAAATAGATATGAGGGGAGAATAGAGGTCTTAGTGTTTAGTCTATGTTCTAGCTTTAGATAAAAGGCTTTCTGTTTTCAACTTGTTGTAAAAGTTTATGGCAATTTATTGGGAGTGAAGTTTATGCTACTCTAAACACCCTAGTTAGATAGTAAGTGTAGCGTCTACTCAACGCTGCGTATGCCTACGCACACCCCTCCTAGAGGCGCATGTGGTTCCCATCAATGACGCGTGATAGGTGACTGATGCGTTTGTCACATGTGCTGATGCATGTGATTGTACCGCGTTCATGACTTGTGGCCGCTGGTTCCAACATAATGGATGGTGAATGGGGCAGAGTGGATGAGGGATAGGGACAAGGAATGTGGATGGTAGATGTGCCGAGCTGAGACCGGCATACCAAGTGACTTGCATGTGGCGTGGGCACTTATACGTAGATGTAGTCTGGCTGTCTGGTCAGCACTGCTGAATTCCCGGACACTCGGTACATGTACTTGACATCCCATAGCACCAATAATAAAGAGGGTGGCTTGTCTTTGGACCCTGGCCAGCTTATGTCAAGTACACGTACCGAGGATCTGGTAATTCGGTGGTACCGACTAAAATACTCCATTAGTAACCAAGTACGAACCACTCAATGAGTTGTTCTCGGCCAGACGCACATATCGGTCACATTTCTCCTTCCCATCCCATACCTACTCCTCACCCCTCGGTCCGCCTCACCTCAGGACTTCCTGCCCTTGTGTTATCCTCGGCTACAGCCTTGTTTTATAATCGGGCATTTCCTATTGTCCTATCCTAGGGCACGTCCTATTATTCTGTCCTTTATTGTTTTACCCCATCTTACATTTCTTATTCTAATTTTACTCGCTGTGGACAATAACCACATGCTCTGCATACCTTATTGTTCCACATTTCTTATTCCACATGTCGCTTCTTAAACTATATAAGTAGGACATGCATGTACATATTTCCTCATTCTGGGTATCTACTAGGCTTAGGCCCTTCTACCTTCTTCTCTTCTGTTAAGTCCTTGACTCGGGCCGGCATCCTCAGCATCCCCCCGAGTATCTGTCTGTCGCAAATACAGTGGCACGCACAGCAAGTAGGGCGCAACGCACAAGTATGTTGAAGCCAATGCCACTACTCTTGGCCTGCAGGACTTGGCCATAGTCCGCCCGACCTTTTGACAACACCCCTCGGCAGTACCGAAGTCCATCAGTAGCCAACACTTGACAGCTTATTGATGAGGCCTTTTGTGCCTTTGCTCCATTTGGTGCCTGGTATGAGGAATACATTGGCAGCATAGAGCATCCTAGGTATGGCTAATGCTAGATAGTATTTGCACATGTGTTTTGCTGCTGCTCCTCTGGACAGCCTTGCCAGCCTCCTGTATTGGTTTGTGAACATGTCTCCCTTTGCTAGTGCATAGTTAGTGTGCTCTTTGAACCTCAGCTCCTGGTTGAGTATTACTCCTAGGAACTTAAGGTAGAAGACAAACATTTTCTGCTATAGTCACATGACTCAAATGTCACATTCCACCATTTTGCACAAGGATCTGGTAACATTAACAAAAAAATTATTCTGAAACCACAGATCAATGGCATAGAACTATATGTACATGGTCTTGATTTTACTTTTTGAAAAAAATCACTATCACAAATGTAGTATATCCAAACTTTCAAACATCTTTCCAAAATTCATAATCACATTTTTAAGCAGTCTGACACTGTTAAAATTCTTTTGGTCCCAATATTTTTGCGCTGACATAAGCACACATATAAGGAAATATTCCATATATAGAAACACATTCCCACAGATAAGGTAGATGACATATGGATCCTACTAAGGTCACGTGACTCAAGTGTCATATCCACCATTTTGTACAAGGATCTGGCAACATGCCAGATACTATTCTAGCTGAGTTAGACAAGGCTCATATTGTTTAGTGTAATACAATCATTTTTTCCAAAAAAATTGCCATCTTCTATAGCAGAATACTTTTTTTTTTCAATGATAAAAAATTTTGTGCTGTGATTGTGACATTGTCACACCACATGACTATAGTGGAAACCATTTGTCTTCTACCTTATATTTCGTTGTGGGCTCAATCATGTGCTGGCCGATTTTGATTGTTGGTTGTGTTATGGGCCTTGTTTTCCTATCTCTTGATGGGTCCTTCTCTCTTTTCCTGGTGAGTCCCATTAGTCCAAACTTATCAATAGCAAAGTGGCACTCATGTGTTTGTGCCCAGCTCAGCACCCCTTTGCTCCTTGTCATTATGCTGGCCAACTTGTCAAAGGCCTCCTGCAGGTCACTTCCTTCTGCTAACAGTGTTGTGTCATCAACGAACCCTACCATGTCTTGTCTTTTTGCAGGGTTTACCACCTCAAGGAGGTCTGTGTTGTAGAACTGGTAGGCAATCGCTGACAGTGGGCATCCCTGGTCCATTCCTCTTGTGATCTCCATCATTGGGGTAGTAAAGTCATCAAAGCTTATCATGGTATGGTGGCCTTCAACTTTTCTTTTGATCCAGCTAGTGTATTCTGAAGGAACTCCTCTTAGATGCATGTTGTGTATTAGCCTGTCTAAAATAATACTAGGGAAGGATCCCTTGATGTCCAGGCAGAGGAGCCCTAGCACTTTACCGCATCTCCATACATTCTTTACTGCATTAATTGTGTAGTGAATTGTGTCGGTAGTGGTATGACCTGGCCTGCATCTGAAATGGTTATTGGGAAGGAGGTGATTGAGCTCTGTCATTTTCACTAGATCTTCAGCTACACACAATGATAATACCTTTACGATAGTATCTAACAATGAAATTGGTTGATATGCACCTAAGACTGTGTAGTCTGGTTTTGCCCACTTGCATAGCACACATGTGATGGAATCATACCACTGTTCAGGATATATGCTGAGGCTGAAAGTTGCCCTGAATAGTAGGCCTAGGTATGTGACTAGTGTGTTGGCTCATTGTTTGCTTAACACATTAGGGATACTGTTTCTCCCTGGTGCCTTAAAGGGGTTGAGCCTTGATATGGCATGCATTATCTGTTCATCAGTGATGGGGGCAAAAGAGAAGGCTTCCAGGGGGTATTGGTGACTGGGTGAAACACTTGCATCAGTTGAGCTATGCTTTGGGGAAAAGGCATCAAAGAGCATGGTGGCTTTCTGATCATGTGTGCTTGCCACCAGCTTGGTTCCATCATTACATTTGGCTGTGAGGATAGGCACTCGTATTCTCCCCCTATCTGATGGGTCTGCCACCACATATCTATGTGCAGTCCAGATGGTTTTCTGATCGATACCTTCTAGGAAATCCTCCCAGTGCTCTTTTTTTGACTTCTCTATCATGCTCCCATACTTGTTTCTAGCTGCCTTGTACTTCTGGTGTGCTTCATGTGTGGGGTATTTTCTATTTGCATATGATTGTCTTCCTAACCTTCTGGCTTCTGTTCTGAGTTTCATTAGTTCCAGTGACCACCAATGTTTCATATAAGGGGAAGGCTTAGTCTTAGGTATTTGGCTTTCCACTGTGTCTAGGATTGCCATAGTGAGGGCCTTTAGGTTGTGTTTGAACTCACATGCACTTGCTGGTATAGTCTTAGTTATGCTGTTGCTTAATTTGTTTACCAGTTGCTTATTGAACTCTTTCCAATTGACCTGGAGGTAGTTTGCCTTATGGATTTTGCCTGCTTTGATAGTGCTTATGTCGATTACTGTGTCTATTGGGTAGTGATTGCTTTTTTCTGGTTGCTCTTCTGGGATTGAGGTACAGCTGACTAAGGTTTCAATTATTGATGTAGACAGGAAGACATTGTCGGTGAACATTCAGTTGCTGTCAAGTCCACGTACCGAGACCCATCCACCGGCAGTACCGACCGAGCAACCATCCTATATCTACGACCAAGTGTCCACGCCGCATGCATAACACTTTGTGCACCGGTCTCGGCTTGGTACATCTGCCATCCACACTCCTCGGTCCGTTTCACCTCGGGACTTCCTGTCCTTGTATTATCCTTGGTCACGACTCCATTGTTTTATACCCAGCCACTCCTTATTGTCCTATCTTGAGTAACGACTCTATTATACTATCCTTTATTGTTCTATCCCCGCTTTGCATTCCTTGTTCTAATTTTATTTTGTTGTGGACAATAACCACATGCTCTGCATACCTTGTTGTCCCACATTCCTTATTCCACATGTCGCTTCTTAACCTATATAAGTAGGACATGCATGTACATATTTCCTCATTCTGGGTATCGACTAGGCTTAGGCCCTTCTACCTTCTTCTCTTTTGTTAAGTCCTCGACTCGGGCCGGCATCATCAGCATCCCCCCGAGTATCTGTCTGTCGCAAATAGGTGGCACGCACGGCAAGTAGGGCACAATGCACGAGTACATTGAAGCCAACACCACTACTCTTGGCCTGCAGGACTTGGCCATAGTCCGCTCAACCTTTTCGCCAACACCCCTCGGCAGTACCGAAGTCCGTCAGTACCCGACCCCTGACAGTTGCCAATGGACATCACTGTCAATATAGGTAGGTTTCTTGGCAATACCATTTGCAAGTCACATTCAACAGTGATGTCAATTAGTTATTGGACCACGTCCAGATTATGTCATGCAAACAGATGTGAGTTTCAGGTGTCATCCTACTGTGGATGATATCTGTTAAAATCCCCCACCCACAACATCCCTGTAATGTCTTCCTGTGCTGGGCTGCTTGTCTCCCTTTGTTCCTGTAAATGCCTCTGTATATTGTAGATGCTGTCAGAATTCTTACAATCACAGTATAAGTTGTATAGTATTACTGTACCGATGCTTGTCCTAAGCTTGACTGCTGTTATGTCTGGTGTGTTCACAGCCAGTGCTGTCCATTCACTTGTCACTATCCTCTTACTTACTACGGATTCCGCAATGGTCAGGGTTCTTCCTGAGCAGAGTTTTTTGAAGGGTCGGATTGAGCACTGAGTGAAAACTGCTGGCTCCATGGTACCAAGAATCAGTTAGGATGAATATCTAAACAAGTAGTACTCAATGCCCTGTCAATCAACGGATCCTAGCAGGTGAGCATATGGTGTCCTGGCAACTAGAATTCTGATGGAGTTCGGAGGGTTGGAGTTGTTTCTGAGGAAACAGGTCGAAATCTTTTCGACGATTGGTCATGGGTGGTCAAATTCCTGAAAAGGTTGGACACATTGTTTGTTTTACTCCCTGGGCACCGTTGTTGTTCAACACGAACAACTAGTGCCAGAGTCAGAGGCCTTGCTTCTTATTCCTCAGTTTTTGAAGCATCTGAAGCTTCAGACTCTTCTTCAATTTCCTCTATCACGGAGGCTGCGTGCCCTTTGGTGACTGTGGTGGTAGATCTTGGGCACTCCTTGGCTGTGTGGCCCGATCTACCACAGAAGAGGCAGAGGTTTTGTTCGAAGCGGCATTGCCTTTCTTGTGGTGTAAGTTTTCCATCTTTTCCGATTTTGGACGAAAGATCCGTGGTAGTCCTGCTGCCACTGGACAGGGTCACAGGTTGGCCTGGATTGGCCGTCTTATTGCCCATGTTAGGGGCCGAATATGTGGTCAGGAGGGTCCTCCCTCTGTCATAGGGGCAGTCGAAGTTCCGGGTGGAGGGGGGCTCTCTGGCAATTTCCGATCATCACTCCCAATAATGGGTATCAATGGATTGGGACAGGAGACGGAGTTGGAGCAGGGAGTGGGGCTTTCCTACTCTGGAGATCTCGTCCTTGATCCTGCTGGGGAGTCCGTTGTAGAACTGGTGACAAAGTGCAGCATTGCCCCAGTGGACGTGGGTGCCTAGTCGATTGAATTCAACTACATATTTTGTGATGCGCTGATTATTGCACATGTGGAGGTTCTTGAGGTCTGCTTCAGCCTCTCCTTCTGGGTCATGGGGGCCGAAGTTGGTTTTGAGTTCATTCATGAACTCCTCATAGTCATGGAGCCAGTCTGGCTCATGGGGGGCAGAGAGGGCTGGTTCAAACCAGTCCAGGGTGGTACCGGTCAGCTACGACAGTACATAGGTTACCTTGGCGCTGTCGGTATTGAAAGTGTCAGGGCAGTCATGGAAGTTCAGACTACACTGCACTAGGAAGGCTTGTAGTTTTCTCGAATTGGATCCGTCAAAGGTATCCGGATCTTGGACCTTGGTGGCACAGGGGGCTGATCTTCTGGGGCTGGCCAAGTTACTTGCCAGTATAACGAGGGCCTCAGTGAGATTGGGTGCAACATTGGGTCCTAAGGTGGGGGCCCCTCCTGGGTGTGCAGGAGGTGGCGGTGCTGCAGCAGGTGGTGCGACATGGGGCTAGGTGACAGGGGGTGGTGCAGTGGGTGGAGGTGCAACAGGGGGTGGTGAAACAAGTGGTGGTACGATGGACGGTGGTGCGACGGGTGGTGGTGTGAGTGGAGGTGCAAAGGGTGGTGGTATATAGGGGGGAGATGCAAAAGGGGGTGGTGATGAGATTATGAGCAAATGTACAGTAGGTTTGAGAATTTCCTAGGCAGTCTATTTATTTATCTCCTCAGTGTAGTCAACCACTTATATATATTCAAGGAATATACCTATTTATTTATCTTACAGAGTAAAAACAAACGGGAAAATTAGCCCGGACACTACAACCATATACTATACAACTCACCTCCTCAGTGTAGTCAACCACTGAGGAGGGAAGTATGTGCGAGTGATGTTTCACCCACACATATACTAGAGCCGGCTCCTGACCCTATCGAAGGTTTGAGCCAGGCTACCGGTCCCTATCCAGGGAGCCGGCCACACACGTCGCGTCGTGCGTAGGCAAGCGCCCATAAGTAGTGTACAAGTAGAAATACAATATCTCCCTCAATATTGAGGGTAAAAATACAGAAAAATATTCTAAAAATAGAGAATTGAAAAGCGCACAGTTCAATATCATTTTCAAATAAAAGCGTGAATATATTGTGATTGGTCTCTCAGGGGTATGGTGCATATGTACACCAACAGGTGGTGCCAATGATGTTGATGGCACTGCTGAAGATGGTCCTGAACTGGATGGCATCTTTGAGGGCAACAATTGTTGAGTTGCCAGAGGGTGGTTCATGAGGAATGGATTGGTCCTATTTGAACACAGTTGTAGATCTGTGCTCAAGAGTCCAGAGTCAGATGAAGGTTCTGGAGGGTGTGCTGGGGTCTGAGGGATCTGGAAACTTGGTCCGGGGGCGGACAGTTCTCAGGGGATGGATGCACTGTGGGCAGACACCTGGGTGATTGTCTGTAGGGCTTGTGAACATGTGATGGGTCTCATGCTTTATGACAATCAGGAGTGTGAGTACAAATATACTGTTAAATTTGCATGTTGGACACTTAGCTAGAGACTTCTGGAAGGGTTTCTGGAGGTTCCAAATGGTTTCTGAGAGGGGGTTCTGTAAGGGCAACCTAAGCAGGCATTCTACCCTCAGGTGGCACACTGGCAAAGGGGGATCCAAAGATTTAGTATGGTACCTAATATATGGTGACTAGCCTACCTGGCGAAGGGGGATCCAAAGAGAAAACTCTAGGAAACCCTTTGCCCACTGACTACTGTATATAAGCACCATTGCTATGGTGCTCTGCGCTCTACCAGGCATCACCCTCCGTACTGACCTGGAAGTTCCACCAGGGCCTAGACACCGGAGCGAACAACGAAAGGAGGGCCAATGGTTATAGTGATACTTCTGAAGGGTGCCCACCAATAGTGATGATCATTCGGTGTGCGGTACATTTGGTACTGCCATAAGTGGACCGAATGGATCTTGGTCGATGGGTGTGGAATACGGGTGCGCCGGTACCGGTTGGGATTTATGATCAGGAGTTCCCCTGACATCACCCCCCCTCTAGAATTTGGCATCCCCGATGCATTGATTCCCACTGGTAGGACCGGTGTGCGGGATCTGAAGGCAGACGTGTCCAAGGTGTGGATTCGGCATGGGGCACCCAGGTGTAGATGGTAGAAGTCAGTGACAAGGTCAGGGGCCCGGACATTGTCTTTGTTCTCCCATGAATTCTCTTTGTAGTCATAAACCTTCCATTTGATGAGGAATTGCAGCTGATTTGCTCTCATTCAGCTGTCAAGCACTTGTTCGACCTCAAAGTGTTCCTGTTCGTCAACGAGGATTGGCTGCGGTGGAAGGGGCTATTGCCTAACGTAAAGATAATGATATGTTAATGGTTCTGCCTAGATATGTGTGTCGTGGGTGTTGTAGCGTTGCATGGGAATGAGCTCTGAAGAAGAAATGATGATATAATGGGAGTCTGAAGATTGGAGGGCTGAATAGAATGGTTGGCTGTGTGATGTGGCCACAGTGAAGGTGATATGGGATGAGCACCATTGGAGTCTGATTTGGAACATGGTTGAGATCGATTGCTTTACTGTCAATGGGACATGACTCAGAGAGGCAATAATTGTTGCAAACGAGAAGGGAACAAAGGGACAAGCAATTCTATTCAAAGGGCACCACTGACAGGTGTCATTTCTCTATGAAGATCTCATCGGGGCAGCCCACAATGGGCCGACCCTGCATATGCTCCACAGAATCCATTAGTTATGGATCATATTATAGTCAAGGGATTTACTTGTATAAAGATAGAGTAACTACAATTAATACTACCAGTCTCCAGTACCAAAACCCCTCTACACTTATATTTGATACCTACTCGACACACTCACGTGACGTCAGGCCACATTAGGTCGAAGCACCTCTCATCATCATTCAAGACTGCAGATCCAGCAGGGATCATCAAATAGGTGTAGTAGATCGCACTCACACCATTATTGAACAAGCTTATTATTGTGGATCACCTACTGTAATCAACACAACTCTCCTTCACACCTCCTGCCAGCTCCTTGGACCAGCACTTACATATGATCAACCTGCCGTGCACCGTCTTCATAAGAGTATATATTCACATAGAATATTAGCCACGAACCCTGTAGCTACAATTCTTTGTATCATAGCAATTAGTTTAACTACTAGCCTATACTCCCCATCTAAATATCCTTTAAAACCTGTCCTCCCTTCCCAAGACTCATTTCCCCTTGGCTAGCCAGACTGTGGAATATAGCCACCATGTGCTCCAGGGGTTTATCTACCTCATAGATAATAACCAAACATCCAAATGTTATCGCATGGAGTAGGAGGAATCAATGTGTTTGATCATGCCATCATCTAGATTTGTTGTAAACATTAGTTGGTTGACAGTTATGTTACTGCAAGGGGAAATAAGATTTTTGAGGCAATTTTACACTGATAATTTATCACACTGATGGGGCTGAACATTTTCTTGGGCTGCTGAGGAGCAATGAGCATTGTTGGCTGTTTAGAAGGGGGAAAGAGTTGACAGATGAAAGACCTGGCAAATATGACCAATAATCTTATTCTTTCCAATTCCCTTATATCAGATGTTATGTATGCATGTTTCTCTGATTCAAGATATCCACACAAACCTGTGTTACCCAGCAGCACCAACATCTCTTTCAACACTTCAAGATTGACAGCAATGATTGGCATGAGGCCTGTTTGAAGACTGTTATCGTAAAAGTTGGGGCACCACCCCTTCCTTCTCCTAGTCAGGATCAAGCTTTGGAATGAGTACTTGGTTATGTCCAATGGATCACTAGCTTCTAGGACAAATAGTATCGATAGAACCAAATACTCATTAAACAGATACATACCAGCAGTGTCCCCTTCACAATCCTACATTCTAAAAACAACTTATCAAGACTAATTTCTCTGAGGCAGGAAGAAACTCATTCCAATTTCCAAATGGTCAAAATAAAAATAAGTTCCTCACTCAATAATTCCCTTGTCAAGCATGAATGGGACTGACCACAGTTTTGCAATCCGGATATTTTGACAAATTTACTTATATCAGGACACAGGTTGAAGTACTTAGTCCTCTTGCTTCCAATTAAAGTTGAGGATAAGCTCCTCATTCCATACCACCATGTCATTGATCTCTTCCTCTGAATTATGAAAGTTCTTATCTCAAGCCTTCATTAGCAACTTTCCATTGACTCGTCCATTTTTCACCACCACCACATATAACAGGATCCTTATCAATATAATAATCAGCCAAAGAGCTTGCCTTCCTTGGCAAGACACTGTCACTTATGAACCTGATTTTTTACCTACTCTAATCCTTGCTGTCAGCTCTTCATATCTTCACTCTTTTCCCAGTTTGTGAGATACATCCACAATTGTACAGTGGTCCTTTCTGGTGGCTCAGTCAACCCTTTCTTTGTGCAATCTCATTTCCATATTACTAATCCTTTGTTCCAAAGCCCAAATGAAGCAATGCTAGCACAGACAGGTGCAGGATGTCAGTGTATCCATGGTATTACAGAGCTCATCTCTTATCGATGAAAGAGAAACAGGCACTTGGCTCTGTCATCGCAACCCTCATGGAGACATTATTTGGGAAACATGTGTAGTTCCAGCTCAACATGCAGAAGACTTCTTCAATTCAGCCCATTTTTTTGGAAAAGGCCCTCCATCTCCTGACATGATGATAGCCAACATGATACTTATCATGGAAGAAGAAGACCAGGAGAAACACAGCACTTGACAGATCAAGAGACCGTCTGGGATGACACTAAACTACCACCAGATACCCCTATACATCACTCTTTAATCATTCAACAATTCTCTCCACCTTCAGATGACCCTCAAGTCAAAAATACCCCTTATTCCTTTACCAACAGAAGATGTTACAGACCAGTAAATCAAAGAATTCTCCCAATCCCAGCTACATTTCCAGAAGATGCTTGTGTTATTCGTCGCTTTCCTGAAGATCCACTTTTATCCCTTCGACCTCTATCTCCAAATCCCTCAGAATTTGTACCAACAGAAAAGATTACCCATGATCAACTTAAGATTCTCAAGATCAATGAAGATGGATTTCTATCAGCTGAAGAAGAAAAGTTATTTATCATGGTGTTTACAAACAACCTGAAGGTTTTAGCCTTTGCAGATTCAGAATGAGGAACCCTCAGTTGTGACTACTTCTCTGACTATATTATACCAGTCATTGAACATGTTCCTTGGCAGGATCCTCAGATTCCTATTCCCCCAGCTCATATTGACAAAGTGTGCAAACTTATCCAGACAAAAATCGACACAGGAGTCTTTGAACCAAGTCAAGCTTTGTATCGCTCATCTATCTTTTGTGTCCCTCGAATCAATGCCACACTCAGAATTGTTATTGACCTTCAAACTCTAAACAGTTACTCAATCAAAGATGCTGGAATTCCTCCAAGTCTTGATCCCTATGTGGAACCATTCACAACACATTCCATCTATTCAGGTTTTGATCTTTTATGGAAATCCGATGCTTGCATCATTCATCCCAAGAGTTGAGATCTTACATCATTCCAAACACCTCTAGGCCTCTTTCATTATTGCTCACTGCCAATGGGTTATACCAATGCAGTTGCTGAATTCCAGAATTGTACCACATTCATTCTCCAACATGAAATTTCCCACAATTCCAATGTCATGATGGATGATATCAAAATCAAAGGACCTCCCACTCGATATGAAAAGCCAGATGGATCATATGAAAAAATTCCAGAAAATCCTTGCATACGACGATTTGTTTGGGAACATGCCTTTGTAGTCAACCAAGTTTTACATTGTCTCACTCATGCAGGTGCAACAATTTCACCAAGAAAATTACAAGTTCCCAGACCAGAAATTACCATTGTTGGTCAAAGAGTCAATTATGAAGGATGACTCTCAGATAACTCTCGAATTTCCAAGATTCTCAAATGGCCTATTCCTCAGAATGTATCTCAACTCAGAGGATTTCTTGGATTAGCTGGCACGATACGTATATGGATTGAAAATTATTCCAAAGTTACATGACCACTTAACCAACTTCTCAGAAAAGATATTCCCTATATTTGGACAGACCAACAATAAGAATCCATGGATTATCTCAAACAAGCCATTTGCAATTCACCAGCCCTATTACCAATCAACTATAAATCAGGAAGACCCATTATTCTTTCAGTTGACACATCAAACATCGCCATCAGATATATCATTTCACATATTGATGACAAAGGAAAGAGACGCCCAGTTCATTTTGGTTCCATCCCTATCAATGCTCGAGAGTCAAGACACAGTCAATCCAAACTCAAACTCTTTGGACTCTATCATGCAATATGCCAAAGTTGCTTTCATCTTTCTGGTGTCAAGAACTGTCAGGCTTTGGGAACTGACAGACTTTGGGACTGCCAAAAGGTGTCGGGCAGACAATGGCCAAGTCCTGCAGGCCAAGAGTAGTGGTGTTGGCTTCAACGTACTCATGCGTTGTGCCCTACTTGCCGTGCGGGCTACCGATTTGCAACAGACAGGATACTCGGGAGGATGCTGATGATGCTGGCCCAAGTCAAGGACTTAACAGAGAGGAAGAAGGTAGAAGGGCCTAAGCCTAGTCGATATCCAGAATGAGGAAATATGTACATGCATGTCCTACTTATATCGGTTCAAGAGGTGACATGTGGAATAAGGAATGTGAGACAACAAGGTATGCAGAGTATGTGGTTATTGTCCACAATGAGTAAAATTAGAATGAAGGAATGTAAAATGGGGATAGAACAATAAAGGATAGAATCATAGAAATGTGGCCAAGGATAGGACAATAGGAAGTGACCAACTGTAAAACAATGTAGCCATGGCTGAGGATAATACAAGGACAGGAAGTCCTGAGGTGAGGCAGATCGAAGGGTGAGGAGTAGGCCTGGTGGGATTAATGAATGATGAGTGGCATAGAGTATGTGAGGGGTGAGGACAAGGAGTGTGGATGGTGGATGTGCGGAGCCGAGACTGGCGTACCAAGTGACATGCATGCGGCATGGACACTTGGATGTGAACATAGGATGGCTGCTCGGTTGGCACTGCCGAAGAGACGGGTCTCGGTACATGTACTTGACAAGAACCTATACATTGAGGTTGATGCCAAATATATCAAAGACATGATAAATTATCCCGATCTTCAGCCAAATGCTACACTCAACCGTTGGATTTCAGGCATTTTGTTATTTGACTTTAGACTCATCCATATTCCAGGATCTCAGCATATTGGTCCTGACACATTATCTCAACAGCTTCCTGCAGTGATGTTGACCAAGATATGGAAGATGATTGGTTCAACAAAGTTTATCTCAACTTTTCAGATCAAATAAACCCTTAAAACAAATCATTCTCAAGAAAAGGGTGGAAAAAGGTTTCCCAAGTTGGAGATTTGTTGATTCAAGAAGTTTTCCTTCATCAGATGTTTGCTTTCCTCTCTGACCTCAAAATTCCATCATTTTCAAAGCCAAGTCTTCGAAAAACTTTCCTAAACAAAGCTCGATTCTATTTTCTCCAAGAAGGCAAGATGTAGAAGCATACCCCATCTCCACCATTACAAGTCATACTGGATCCCAGTTTATGCACTCAAATCTTTGACATTCACATGACAATCTAGGACATTGAGGAGTGTATTCCACAGCCAAGACCATATCAATTCGATTTTGGTGGCCCTCCTATTACAATGATGTTGTCAAATATGTTCGATCATGTCACCAATGTCAAGTTCGCTCTACCTACAAAGTCAACATTCCCCCAATGATTTCTACACCAGCCATACTATTTTCCAAAGTCTACATTGACATCATGGTTATGCCAAAAGCTCAAGGATACCACTACATAGTTGCAGCATGAGATGATCTTTCAGGAGCAGCAGAAGGACGAAAACTCAAGAAAGCATCAGCACATGCAGTATCACAGTTTATCTTTGAAGAACTTATTTGTCGCTATGGCAGTATTGCAGAGATTGTCACAGACAATGGCTCAGAAGTTAAAGGAGCAACCTCTGAACTCCTTCGTCATCATGGAATCCCTCATATTCGAATCTCTACCTATAATTCACAAGCCAATGGAGTTGTAGAAAGAAGACATTTTATGATTCATGAAGCCCTTATCAAAGCATGCGAAGGAAATGTTTCTCAATGGCCAGATCTAGTTCATCATGCATTCTTTGCTGATCGTGTTACAATCAGAAAGGCAACAGGATTCTCTCCCTACTATCTTCTTTATGGAGTCGATCCCATTCTTCCCCTCGATCTCTTTGAAGCTACCTATCTTGTCTCAGGCTTTTGGAAGAACCTTTCAACAGCAGAACTCATCGCATTACGAATATGACAACTTACCAAACATGATGAAGATATTGAACAAGCTTCACAGACACTCTATCGATCACAGCTCAAAAGCAAACTCAAATTTGAGAGACAATTTCAGAGAAGGTTACAGTATAGTAGACCTCCTTGATACAGGATACCTCCTTGATACAAATTGATTTTCCAAGGTCAATTCTCATTCCAGTAATACAGAATTTTTCACATAGAATCTACTATATATTAGCAACATCTAAGCCAAACCACACAAGGGAGGGACAAGAATTGCATTCAGGAGGAATTTTTTTTTCATTTAAATTTACTCAATTTTGATAACATACAATCTTAAATCAGTGATTGCTCAAGTTTTCTGAGGGATTTTGTCATAGAGTGATCACATTAAGGAAGCTATGCATCTCCTATTGCTAATTACAAAAACTCCGAGTGGGATTTGACCTAAATTGACCTTAATCTGACCACAAAGATATTGGGGCTACCAAAGCATGACACACGACATTTAATAATACATAAGTGCGTTCCCATCTCTTCTCATCATCAACAACGCATAAACTCCACATGAAAAAAGCACTATGCCGAACAGGAGTCTATCAGAGAATGTCAAGAATCAAAAAAGGCACCATGCTAATGAGCAAAGGCTTTCTGATGCAGTTCAAGTGTACAAAGAGGGGCAGGCAGGTTATTCAACAAAGAAATCATTGCAAGAGGTTGCTCACAAATTTGGAGTGGACTTCAATACTCTCAGTAGATGCATCAATGATAAAGGATCATCAATGCTCAAATTCAATTCTACAAAACAGAGGCTTACAGTTCAAGAGGACAAAATTCTTGTCACATTTATCACAGTATCAGCCAGTCATGGGTTTCCCCTAACTCACAGACAAATTGAGCAGTCAGCAAATGCAATCCTCAAAACCAAAGAAGGTCCTTCCTTCACCAAAGTTGGAAAGAAGTGGGTCTTTAATTTCCTTGGGCATCATCATGAGGAGTTACAAACATACTGGAGTAAACCTCTTGACACACAGCCAGCTAAATCATTGAACCCTGGTGCAGTAAAATCATGGTTCAACATTGTAGAGGAATTTGTTGTCAAACTAGGAATACGGCCAGAAGATATCTATGGAATGGATGAAAGTGGGTTTCCAACAGCGTATGGAGGAAAGGAAAGGGTGGTAGGAGCCCGAGGAACAAAGACTCAACATAAGCAAGGAGGCGCAGATCGAGAAAATGTTACAGCAATTATAACTATTTGTGCAGATGGAACAACAACAAAGCCAATGATTATCTATAAAGGAAAAAAGATGATACAAAAATGGAATGATAATAATGTTTCTGAAGCACAGTAAGCTCTTTTTCAAAAGTCTAGATGAAAACTAAATTCTTTGTTAGTATTGCACATTCTGAAAATGGTTGGACAGATGGCAACCTTGCCTTTTAATGGTTAACTATGCTTTTTGACCCAGAAACAAAGGAGAAGGCTGGTGGCTGCAAATATGTTCTCATCCTGGATGGCCATAGGTCCCATTACACTGCAGCATTTCTAGATTATGCCAGAGAAAATGACATAATAGTGCTTGGATACCCACCTCATTGTACTCATGCTCTGCAGGGTCTTGATGTTGTTTGCTTTGGAAAGATGAAGGAAACCTGGAAATGAGTCATAACCAACTTTGAGGAGGATAATCAAAGACCAGTAGGCAAAAACAACTTCACTCACATTTTTGGAATGGCATATAACCAGGCCTTTGATGAAGAAACTGTCAAGCAGCATTTCATGTCACTGGCATATACCCATTTAATCGTGATGCAATTTCTCCTACCCAAATGAAACCAAGCATGGCTACATCAACTAAAGTAGAGTTTCCCCTTCCCCAATCAAGTCCTGTCCAAGTTATTGTTGGGGCCTTTGACCCAAACCCATCAGAAAGCCACCTGGTTGCATCTACATCAACATCCAGTCCAAGCCATATTACAATAGACCACTCACCGACATCATCTTCACTGAAACATACACAAGATTGGCAAATAGACCCTGCCCTGTACACACCTTCAAAGAGAATGAGCTCATTATACAAGGGACTTGCCTCTACATCATCTGGTTCATTCCTTGTTTCAGATGAACCCATCACCTCCTTGACACCAGTAATTGCACCTGTACTTGCTTACCCACCATCATCCCTTCCTCAGCCAAACTGGGATCTTGCCAAAGCAAATCCTGTCAAAAAGTGACACAGTCGTGAATTACTAGAACTCAAAATCATTGAATTACAAGAAACTGTTAAACATGCCCAGCTTCAAGTTAAAGTCTGAGACATGAAAATTGAGGAGGAGCAGGCACAGCTGGTCCTACAGAATCTTCATCTACGCAAGCTAACAAGTGCCCTCAATAAATGTGAAAACAAGAAAAAACATAATCACTCACTGCTTTTTGATGGAAAAGCTCAAGTCTTGTCTTCAATGCTTTTAGGCAAAAGATAGTAGAGCAGAGCAAGCAGAGGGAGGGAGAGGCCAGAGAAAGGGCTAAAAAGGCTGATGAAAGAGTAGCAAGAAAGGATACACTGGTGGCTTTAGAAGATCAGTGGGGAGTGATAAAAGCAAACCATGAGAAGAATCTTGCCATTTGGGAAGAAGAGTGTCAACATTTGGCAACAGATGGTGTTCCAAAGCGATCATGGCCAAAAAAACCCACAAGAGGTCGCAAACCAAAGCTCCCCTCACAATTGAATGAAGATGAAAATGAGGAAAATGAAGAATGCGATGAAGAAATGGATGACTGATGACTGTCAAGTACACGTACCCAGACCCGTCCACTTGGCAATGCTGACCAAGCAACCATCCTATATCCATGACCAAGTGTCCACACCACATGCATAACACTTGGTACGCCAGTCTCGGCTCAGTACATCCACCATCCACACTCCTTGTCCTCACCCTTCAGTCCGTCTTGCCTCAGGACTTCCTGTCCTTGTATTATCCTCGGCCACGACTCCATTGTTTTATAGTCAGCCACTCCCTATTGTCTTATCCTTGGCCACATTTGTATTATTCTATCTTTTATTGTTCTATCTCCATTTGCATTCCTTCATTCTAATTTTACTCATTATGGACAATACCCACATGCTCTGCATACCTTATTGTCCCACATTCCTTATTCTACATGTTGCTTCTTAACCTATATAAGTAGGACATGCATGTACATATTTCCTCATTCTGGGTATCGACTAGGCTTAGGCCCTTCTACCTTCTTCCCCTCTGTTAAGTCCTTGACTTGGGCCGGCATCATCAGCATCCTCTCGAGTACCTGTCTGTTGCAAATCGGTGGCATGCACGGCAAGTAGGGCACAATGCACGAGTACGTTGAAACCAACACCACTACTCTTGGCCTGCAGGACTTGGCCATTGTCTGCCCAACACCCTTTGGCAGTACCGAGGTCCGTCAGTAACTGAAGCTTGACAATGACAATGGGCCACAAATTTCGCACGTGGAGAATTAGGTGTCATGCTTGTATCAAGGACCTATCTGCATGACATTTTGACCTGTTGTATAAAAGAATTTACTCTGCCGCAACAACAGGTTTGTTGCCCCTATAATATAGAGAAAAAATGTTCTCCAGACACTTCTCAGCTGTTATATAATTTTTTTAAGATTTAATCTACCAAATTTTAAGCTAAAATTGAGCTTAACTGAAATCTGTATTAAGGAGGTCTACTATACTGTATGGCATAGAGAATACCAGGAAGGAGACCTTGTGTTAGTGCAGAATTATAGAGTGGAGAAAGAGTTAGACTGGAAGACAAAGCCTCGTTATCTTGGACCATTTGAAGTTGTTCGACATAGCAAAGGTGGATCTTATGTCCTCAAGGAACTCGATGGGACACAGTCACGAAGAGGAGTTGTAGCATTTCGACTTCTTCCCTATCATTCTCAAGATAGAAATCCATTACCACCTCACGAGCTTACCTTGGACCAAGATTCCGATGTTTCTGAAGATTCACCAGATGAAGATCCTGATGAAGAGTAGAGTCGACTGGGGACAGTCAAATTTTCAAGAAAAGGGTGAATGACAGTAAAGCAATCGATCTCAGCCATGTTCCAAATCAGACTCAAATGACGCTCATCCCATCTCACCTTCACTGTCGCCACATCATACAGCCAACCATTCTATTCAGCACACCAATCTTCAGACTCCCAATTTGTCATCATCTCTTCTTCAGAGCTCATTCCCATGCAACGATACAACACCCATGACACACAGATCCAGGCAGAACCATTAACATATCATTATCTTTGTGTACCCCCACCAGCACATTTCTCACTCAGAAGATGATCCCATCCAATCTACACTCAGTCATATGTGATAGGAGATGCAGTCTATTTTCCAGAAAGTCAAGAACCATACATATTTCTTGGAATGATGTCTAGACCAGCATATCGTGATAGGAGTAGAGTGGAATATGAGGCAGAGTTCAGGGCACCATACCATCCTGATTACCCCGCCCACTCCATTTGACTCACTCTTAAACACAAAATGAGAGTGCACAACCGTATACCCATTAGTCCTCCTACTTCCAGACCCCTATCCTTGGATTGGATACTGGAGAAATTGCAGAAGACATGTTGCCTGTGACCTGGAAATACTCCGAGATGACTCAGTCCCCTGACTCATCCTAAGGCCCCTCAGGAGTAGTGGACAAGGTTGTTAGACATTTATTGGTGGACTTCCTTATTGTTTCTTTTATATGTTTCCCCTTTTCTTGGCATGACTCAGACCTGTTTCCTATTCTGTTAGTCTTTTCTCATTGTTACTCATCATCCTTACCTTTTTGGTTAGTCTCCCCCTATCATAGCCCCTAGCCCCTATTCGCGCAGCCACGATGCTGTACTATTTCTCCAGAGTTTCTCCATAGTTTCCTCTTTTGTATACTTTGTTCTTGTGCTTTGTCATTCAACTGACATAGCCAACCTCTCACATCATTTCGCATCATTGCTTGGTTTTTGTATATAAAGGCCTCTGGCTCACCTCTGTAATAACAAGTTCTCAAGTTAAAGTCCTAAGTCAACTCTCCAAGTCCAAGTCAAGACTAGTCTAGAAACGTCTAGACTATTGTATTCAAGTCCAAAGTCAAAGTCCAAAGTCTTAGTCAGCATGACACATTCACATCTCATCAGGTCACATCCCTGTCACATCACATCATAATCACTCACATTCTATTTTCTTTCATATATTGCCACTCACAAGTCATAGACCTAGTCCAGCTGTGCCAAACAACTGTGCTAGACCCTGCCAGAGAAAATGACCAGTGGGTGCAGGCTTTTAGGTATTAACTACCTAGAGCAACTCTACATTGGCCATGCAGTTTTGTGCCTCTTATTTTCTATAGTGACAGGTTGGGCTAGAAAAACTCTGAACCCATGCAACCTTCAATATCGAGGCTCTGGGACAAGCGACACCCCCCTTACCTTTGGATCCTCAACCCAGGCCAGTTTTCATTAGACATACTGAGATGTGCAGCTAGAGGGCTAAAGGTATGCATCTTGCATAAGATCACCTCATTGTGTACAGCCATGTCATTGGTCTCTTCCTCTGAATTATTAAAGATCTTATCTCAAGCCACCATAAACAACTTTCCATTGAATTGTCTATTTTTCACCACCACTACTATCACAGATAATAGGCTCCTCATCAATATCATAATCGGCCAAAGAGCTCACCTTCCATGGCAAGACACTATGACCTAAGTGTTGTGATGAACGGTGGAAGGAATGGGGAGAAGGGAGTGAGGGATGAGAAAAGGATAAAAACATATTGAACACACATTTTAATTGTATGACAAGAAAGAATAGTGTAAAATAGTGTACAGAACAGGTATTAGTGAGCATGCAGTTGAAAGTAGTATAGTACACAGACTTACTAGTAGTTACCATGCGAGAGACATAAACCGGCGGCGACTTAGACACTAAGCATCTGGATGATCAGGAGATGTAGGGGCCAGAAGAGCCAAAATGTATGGAATACGGAAGGAGACAAAGGGAAAGCAGATAGGAGGAGACAGAAGGAACATAGGGGAAGAGACTCACATGGAAAGGAACAAGAATTGAAGGAACCAGGACGCATATATGCAGTCACCGAGGACAGATGACTGAGAAACAGGAGAATGAGACACGAGACACGGCTCAGAGAGGCGATAAATGTTGCAGACAAGAAGGGAACAAAAGGAGAAGTAGTTCTATTCAAATGGCACCACTGACAGGTGTCATATCTCTATGAAGATTCCATCGGGGCAGCCCACAGTGGGCTGACCCTCCATATGCTCCACAGAATCCGTTAATTACGGATCATATTTTAGTTACAGGATTTACTTGTATAAAGAGAAAGTAACTAGGACGAATAACACTAGTCTCTCATACCGAAAAACCCCCACACTTATATTTGATATCTACTCGACGCACTCACATGATGTCAAGCCACATTGGGTCAAATCATCACTCATCGTCATTCAAGGCTGCGGACCCAGCGGGGATAATTATATAGGTGCTATATATCATGCTCACGCCTCTATTAACCTACTTCACTGTTGTGGATCACCAATTATCAACGGTAGGTGTGGCTATCCCTTCCAGCCTTTATCCCCGTCTTCACATGTGTTGGACCTTCCGCACGATCCTTTGGCGTTGCTCAAACCCGCAGAGCGAGCCTCTTATGACACCCACTATGGTGCCAAAGGCGAAGAACCCCGTGGGTGCATGGAGGACACCCGTGTGCAGATATTGACCAATATCGAGGCTTGGGTACACGATCCTTCCGCTCCACCGGTCTACTGGCTCACTGGGTTCCTAAGAACAGGCAAAACCACCATCGCTCACACCCTATGCCAACGTCTGAACGTACAGGAGAAGCTTGGAGCGAGCTTCTTCTGCTCTCGCTCTGCACTGAGCGAGGCATCCCGCATTATCCCTACGATCGCTAGCATGCTTGCTCGATCAAACTCTAACATTCGATGAGCCATATCTGAGGTTCTTGCGAACAAACCGGATGTGGCCAATCTCCACTCTGTACATGACCAGTTCAACTACCTGATCATCAACCCCGTGAAGCACGCCCTTGAAAACCAATTGGACAGTGGTTATATTTATATTATCGTGATCGATGGGATCGATGAGTGTTCCACCTCGACGCAATGGATCGTCATATCGTTGATTCAAACCATCCTCAACGTTGATGCCGACATCCCCCTCAAATTCTTCATCACAAGTCGACCCGAGGACTGGATCGTGGCTGCCTTTAATCGTGGTGATGCTGCACGCCATCCCAAAAAATTCACACTTCACGAGGTGGTCAAAAGTGATGTACAACAAGATATTCAGACCTATCTTAGATTGTCATTGTCTGAGATTGTGACATCTCGCGGATGTTCTCAACCTGGCTGTCCTTGGCCCACTGAACTCGAGATCAAGAATCTTCTTGAAAGGTCAAATGGGTTATTTATATTTTCTGCAACTGCTGTGCGATGTATTGGCCAGAGAGGAGCAAATGCCACGGAGCGGCTAACCCAGTTGGCACGTTCGGCACTCTGTCTCCCGTCCCTCGATGGTTTCTACAATTTGATTATGAAAGAGGCATTTCATGATGATCTCACCAAAGGGGAGAAGTCGGCAAGACACGACCTACTTGCCGCTGTGGTCCTTCTCCAGAATCCCCTCTCCATTAATGGTGTTGCCTCCTTGTTGAATAACGAGGCCAGACATGCCCTATCTCCATTTAGTTCTGTGGTTCATCTTCCACCTACAGATGATGATCATGTTAACATTTTTCATGCTTTGTTCCATGAGTTTATCATTGATCCAGAGCACTGTGAAGCACACAGTATAGATTCTACAAGAGGTCACAAAATCCTCACCATCAAGTGCCTCAAACATCTGAACAACAATCTTCAACGTAACATCTGTAATTTGCCTGAGGATGGAATCAAAACACTCCACCATGACATCAAAGATTCGGGCATGATTTCGATGGCCCTCCGATACTCGTGCGTGCATTGGGCATTTCATCTTCTAGAAGCCGCTCCTAAAGCACCTTTGCCGATACTCGACTGTCTTTCTGAATTCACCGATCAGCATCTATTGCACTGGTTCGAGTGCCTGAGTGCAATTGGCAAGCTGGAATCTGGTGTCAAGTCTCTTCGCAATGCCAAGGAAGCCACATTGGTGAGTGCACCATGTGGAGAAGAGTACCAGCTGACCACTTGGGACAGAAATACCTGATGGGTTACAACATGTATGCGTTGCTGTTCGATGACACTCATCGATGCCTCCAAATGGGATCTGAGGCCATCAGTCGTCACTGCCTCAACACGTATTGCTCGGCCTTTACCTGGATCCCTAAACGGTCCCTACTACGGCAGAAATATGCACCATCCTTCTGTGACGTACCTGGAGCTACAGTCCTAGTGGGCCTTGCGGATGCATGGGAGCAGACATCAGAGCATGTCATGCGACGCTGTGGACCTGTACTGTCTGTCATGTTCTCTCGCGATGGCAGATGAGTTCTGTCTGGGTCAGATGACAGGTCGGTCCATATCTGGAATATGGATACTGGCGAGATGGAGCGCATGCTTGAGGGGCATTTGGATACGGTGTGGTGCGTCGCTTTCTCCCCTGATGGCACACAGGTCATATGTGGTTCGGCCGACAAGATGGTACTCTGGGATGCAACTGTGGGAGAGACGTTGGTCATATATGAGAGTCATTCGCATGCGGTTACGTCTGTGGGTTTCTCCCCTGACGGGATGTGTCTCGTGTCTGGCTCGAGGAAGTCTATCAAAATCTGGAGTGTGAGTTCCAGGGAGCCAGAACTGGAGCTAGAGGGGCATTCTGATTGGGTGAAATCTGTCACTTTCTCACCTGATGGCAAACGTGTCGCATCTGTGTCAGAACATATGACAGTGCGTATCTGGGATGCAACGAGGGGAGAAATGGAGCACGTACTGGAGGGGCATTCAGGTTGGGTGAATTCAGTCGCTTTCTCGCATGACGGGTTCCATGTGGTGTCCTGTTCTTCTGACTGGTCAGTCCGTATCTGGAATGCTACTAGTGGAGAGGCAGAGCATAGACTAGATCTTCCAAGTTCGGTGAATACCGTTTCCTTCTCACCTGAAGGGACCCGATTGTGGCTGGCTTGATTGACTGCTCAATCGAGATCTGGCATGCGAGGACGGGAGAGAGAGAGCATGTGCTGAAGGGACATTGAGGTCCCGTGACGTCTGTTGCATTCTCCCCTGACGGGGAACGCATCGTCTCTGGCGCTTTGGACAGCTCAGTACGGATTTGGAATCTGACTAGCAGAAAATCGGAGACTGAATCAGGCACACTGTCCAGTCACAGGAGATGCAGGATGTCAAGCTTAGCTCATGTTTGGCATGTGATTCGGGGGAAGAGAGACCGTGAGCTGACAGGACATTCAGCTTGGGTGTGGTCAGTGGCATTCTCGCCCGATGGAGCGTGGGTTGTTTCTGGGTCAAGGGATGGCTTGATCCGGATATGGAATGCCAACACAGGGGAGATAGAGCGTGCGCTGAAGGGACATTCTCAATCGGTGACCAGCGTGTCCTTCTCGCCCGATGGAAAACAAATTGTGTCTTCCTCGGCTGACAATTCAGTGCGGATCTGGGATGTGGCAACCGGAAAGTTAAAGCGGGAAATTAACGGTCATTTAGATGAAGTGTGGTGTGTTGGGTTTTCATGTGATGGCAATCATGTGGTCTCTGGTGCGTGCGACAAGTCCATCTGGATTTGGAATGCCATGACAGGGAAGATCAAGCACATACTTGAGGGACATTCAGATGCAGTGAGGTGTGTAGTAAAATTAGGTCCACTCAATCCGACTTTGAGTCCCACAGTGCCATAGCTGATGCTATTGCGTGATCTACATTGTTATTTCTTTTCCATTCATTACAATTGTTTCAGCCACTGTCCTTTATCTTCCTTTCTAGTTACATAAAGGAACCAACCGAGACAATAGATCGTGTACCATATATATAGTATGCTTAGACTGATGTAGAGCTCCAGTTCGCTCAACTGTAGCTTACATTGTCTAAGGTATAGTACCTAATATA
>QLPI01009368.1:0-36688 GCA_003314275.1 Chroogomphus rutilus
GTGGACCGAGGAGTGAGGAGTGGGCGTAGGAATGAGGGGTGTGACCGATATGTGCGTCTAGCTGAGAACGACTCATTGAATGGTTCGTGCTTGGTTATTATTGGAGTATTTTAGTCGGTACCGCCGAGTTATCGGGTCCTCGGTACGTGTACTTGACATGGGGTCAGATGGAAGGAGGTAGGTCTATAAAAAGACTGGAAAGCCTTTGAATAATAGGCTGGTTGAGGGAACACTGACAATTGGTAGAGGTTCTGTGATAGTGTAGGGTTGTATGCTATGGCAAGGACCTGGATATGCTGTCAAAATTGATGGGAGGATGGATGGGGAGTTGTTCAGACAGATTTTAGATGAAGATCTTCTAGCTAGCCTGGAGTATTATAGTAAAGATTCTACTGACATCATTTTCCAACAGGATAATGACCCTAAGCACATATGCAAGAAGGCCACCCAATGGTTTTCTGACCATGGTTATGAGTTCATTAAGTGGCCAGCTCAGTCTCCTGACTTGAATCCCATTAAACACCTCTAGACTATTGTCAAAAATACCTTTTTGACTATGAAAACCCCCTAATAGAGTGCATGAGTTGTGGAAGAGGGATCAGGTGGAATGGAACAAGATAGAGCCTGAGGTGTGTCAGAAGTTAATTGAGAGTATGCCTAGGAGGGTGCAGGCTGTGATGAGGGCAAATGGAGGATATACCAAATACTAATATATACCATTGTTTGATGAAAAAAATAGAGGGGACAAAACCATTCACATGTTTGATTATTTTAAATAATTAATATCTTGGCCAATATTGAGAATAACTTAATCATCCTGGTGAGTAACCTCGAGCTAAGATGCAGAAATATCATGATAAATTATATCAGATTTTGTGTTTACGTGATCATTGCATTATTTGCTACACAAGCAAAATGTTAACAACATGTAAACCATTTTTCCCCTACTGTATTGTTATGTTTAGATCTTCTGATATTTATTTTGTATCTTTATCTTGTCTATGTTGTGTGGTAACTTCATGTATGCGGTTATATGCCTAACATGTATCGAGGGCTTTAGACACTGGTCCAGGGAGGTGGCAGGGAGTTGGCAGGCTAGAGATATAAACTGTGGAGTACTTGGTTCACAGAAATGTATATGATAAAATGGTGTAGGTACTGTGTACTACACCTAGAAATATTATCCCAGCATGTCTGGGTGTTTGATGAGATGATTGAAATATGTGCTGGCTCAAGACTCCGATTGCGCACACAGGCATCAAAGATGTTGATCAGTCAGGGAACAGATGGGACTGGAACTAGTGTTTATTCTTGTAGCTACTTAGTTTTTGTACACTAATGAACCATACTGTGATAAGACAAGGTCTTCCCAATGTGGTAACAGTGTTCTCGATCTGGATACAGGGTTGTTGTTAAGCACTGAAAGTGCTGAGGTTGCATGAGCCGAGTACTAATTCAAAAGTACTGAGTTCACAATGCTGGCAGGGTATCGTCCATGTCCAATAGACTGAGTAGATGTGGCTGGCTTCAATGTACTCATGTGTTGTATCCTACTTCCCATGTGGCCACTGATTTCAGAGAGAAGATGACTTGGGAGAATGCTGAGGGTTATTGGCCTGAGTAAGGACTTAAGGCAGAAGGACTGGGGGTTACAAGGTTGATAATCAGAATGAAGCATTATTTACATCCATATGCTACTTTATATAGTCTAAGAACTGGAGGTGGAAGATGTAGAACAGGGGAGCATAAGGTATGCAAAAGTGGATAAGGTATGGAAAGCATGTGAAAGTGTAACCAAGAATAGAACAATGGAAATAACCAAAATAGAACAATGGAAAATGACTGAACATAAAATAATAGGAATGTGACCAAAAATAAAACAATAGAAGTATCCTCAGGGATAACATAACAGGGATTAAAAGAATAAGTGGGTTGGTAATGATGGATGATGAATGAGGGAACATGTGAATGATGAATGTACCAAGTCAAGACCAACGTACTAAGTGACTTGTAAATGATTTTGTCATTATACATGGAATTAGACATTTAGTGTTCGTTTGGTATGACTGAGTGAACCGATACTTGGTAACATGTATTTAACAGTACATCCCTCTTGGCTGAACCCATCAAGCTAGCAAGCGGAGTTTGAAAACAGAGGTTTGGACACCTAGTGTGATGTCACAATTTTTTTGGGAATTTAATATTCAGCATTTTCTTCCCATAACCACCATCTGTAGGTTTATGAGCAACTGTCAAGCTTCGGGTACTGACAGACTTCGGTACTGCCAAGGGGTGTTGGCAAAAGGTTGGGTGGACTATGGCCAAGTCCTGCAGGCCAAGAGTAGTGGCGTTGGCTTCAACATGCTCGTGCATTGCGCCCTACTTGCCGTGCATGCCACTGGATTTGCAACAGACAGGTACTCGGGGGGATGCTGATGATGCTGGCCCGAGTTGAGGACTTAACAGAAGAGAAGAAGGTAGAAGGGCCTAAGCCTAGTCGATACCCAGAATGAGGAAATATGTACATGCATGTCCTACTTATCTAGGTTAAGAAGCGACATGTGGAATAAGGAATGTGGGACAATAGGGTATGCAGAGCATGTGGTTATTGTCCACAACAAATAAAATTAGAACAAGGAATGCAAAATGGAGATAGAACAATGAAGGACAGAATAATAGAATGTGTCCAAAGATAGAACAATAGGAGGTTCCAGACTATAAGACAAGGCTTGTAACCGAGGATAGTACAAGGACAGGAAGTCCTGAGGTGAGACAGACCAAGGGGTGGGCATGTGGGTGGTGGAGGTACCGAGCGGAGACCGGCATACCAAGTGATGTGCATGCGGCATGGTCACTTGGACGTGGACCTAGGATGGTTTCTTGGACTGTACTGCCGGCAGATGGGTCTCAGTACATGGACTTGACAGCAACTTATTGCAGTGGTTCAGAGATTTATCCGGACAATCTAAATATTTATACTCCTCAGTGAATGTCAACCACTGTCATTATTATTTACATATACCTGAATATTTATACTACAGTGAAAAAGAAGAAATTCAGTCAGTAATTTACACTACATAATACATAGGGCTGACCTCAGTGAATGTCATCTACTGAGGAGGAAGGCTGTCAAGCCTATAATACCAAGCTTCGGTTCACTCAGTAGTACCTACCGCGACCCTTAGCATTAATCCCACACTCCAGTGATAAGTCATTCCTCACTAGTATGTGATCTTGGCTTGGTACATTTGGTCCATTATTTGGTTCACTTTCCTTACCCCATCCCTCCTATTCTTTATTATTCTTTTATTCCCCATCCCTCCCTTTGCCCATTTACCCTTGGGACATTCACCATTCATTATCATTTGGTCATGGCCCTATTGTTTTATATTCAGTCACATCTCATTGTTTTATTCTTATTTACATCTTATTGTTCTATTCTAGATCACTGTGGACAATACTTCCACATGGTCTCCATACCTTATTATTTTCACCATGTCTTATGCCACCCTTATTCCACATTCTGCCTCTCAGCCTATATAAGTAGTGAATGCATGTACATAGTTCCTCAGTCTGAGTATCAACTGTTTATGCCTTCCTGCTCCCCTTCCCTCTGTCTAAAAGTCCTCTACTTGGGCCAATACTCTCGGCATCCTCCCAAGCACCTCTTTCATTCCAAATCAGTGACATGCACAGAAGGTAGGGTGAAACACATGAGCATGTTGAAGCCAAGCCACTATGACTTGCTTGCAGGACTTGGCCAGTTTCTGCCTGCACCTTCGGCATTACCTAGGTCTAACAAAGGCATATGCAGGTGGTGTTTCACCTCCATATATCCATGAGCTGGCCCCTAAGTGCTAGCTTAGTGAGGGACCAACTTACAGGTCCCTTCCCAGGGAGCTGGCCATGCATGTCACATTGAGTGGAAGCAACTCCATGTACATATCAGTAATATACAGAGTGGAATAGAAATAACTTGCTCAGTATTGAGAGTAAAAATACAAGAAAAAGATAGAAAATTATGAAATTCAAAAGTGCACAGGCAGGTGGACACCAGAATTTCTGGAAACAAGGACATATTGTGTTTGCCCTTCTCAGAGGCGGATGCATATATGCACCCTACATGCCCCTTCAAGCTCAATATATGCCAAGTCTTTCAGTTAGGATCTTGACCTTAGGACCAGGTGGACCCTTTGTAAGGATATCTGCAACCATTTGATCAGTTGAGATATATTTGATTAGAACCTTCTTTCCCTCAATCATGTCTTGGATTAAATAGAGTCAAATATCAAAATGGTGTTATATCCTTGATATAACCCCAATACCTTGGACATCTGACCTAGGGTGCTACAAAGAGGACCTCCCTGAACCAAGTCTGAATCCACCCCATCACTTCCAAACCTCAGCTAGCATGGCCACCTTGGACCTTGGACCTCTTTCCTTTCTTGCCGAACAATAGTCTTATTGTGACACCAGATATAGATTTCTTTTGTAACCCATTTTCATTCATATTATTGGTCCCTTGGACATTCCTAATTAGTTACAATAAGGACTGCTATGTATAAATACCTCCAGACTTCTGTACTATACCTTAGTTTGAATATTAATTTAGTATTCCCACTCACTTATTCTCTGAACTCCAAACCTCCGTAACTCCAAACCTCCAAAATTAAGGACCGATGATTGAGGAGGGTGCAACAAATACACAAGTTGAAGCCAAGTCCCCAAGACTTCGAACACAAGACCTCAGACTGACTTACCTAAGCTTGGACCTGACTCGACTTTGGACTTAACAGTATATTTAAACTCACACTCCTGATCATCTATCAGATGTAGTGCATGAATTGAAGCCCTTTACACAATTAGAGTAGCCTCATCATACCACACATCTTTGACCCCAAACTTAACTATCGCAAGACCTGATGTCTACACACTACCAAACCCTCCACCAGCCCCAGAACCACCATCTGAACACTCATCAAACCCCTTCCTGGAACCCCCTATGGCACCCTTGGATAATGCAAATGATGAACCAAACCTGGCAGAAGCCATTGCCATACTAACCAACCATCTGTCAAGCTCAAAAAAGTCATCTGCCAAACCAATATTTGGGACCCCAACCCCTTCAATGGTTCTGATATGAAAAAACTACAACCATTCCTGGTGCAGTGCACCTTAAACCTTTTGAGACCGCCCTGACACTTTTGACTCTGACAGTGCCAAAGTAACCTATGTACTGTCATACTTAACTGGCACTGCCTGTTAGGATTCGGTGACACCAAGATATCAGTTAAATCCTGCAAACCATTTTGGAGTGACTAGGCTTCAATGTGCTCATGCGTTGCGTCCTGCTGTTCCGTGCATGCCACTGATTTAGACAGTAAGGAGTCTCATGAGGATGCCAAGGAGGTCAGCTTGAGCGAAGGACTTTAGATAGGGAAGGCGGACAAGGGGGTGTAAACTGATTTGATATTCCAAGTGAGGAACTATCTACATACATCCCGCTACTTATATAGGTTAAGAAGCAAGATGTGGAACAGGGTGGTGTAAGGAATGGAAAACAATAAGATATGAAAAACCACGTGGAGGCATTGTTCACAGTGATCAAAAAATAGAATAAGGAATGTAAGCAGGATTAGAATAATGGAGTATGGCTGAGAATAAGATAATGAAGTGGTGGGTGAGAATAGAACAATAGAGGATGACCGAAGATAAAACAATAAGACAGTGGTCAGGATAATGAGTGGCTGTTATATGTTCGGGGGAAAACAGGTGAGGGGATGGAAGGATACTGAAGGACGAGATGTACAGGATAGGAGAAGAAACCTAGATGATATACCAGATGTACCGAGCCGAGAATATGTGATAGTGAGAATAATATGGGTAGAGGACAGTCGGTCGGTCGGTATTACCGAGCTTGGTACCAGGGTCTTGACACTGCCTTGGATTACTTTGAACCAGGTCTCTCCTCTGAAGATGACCCATACTGGCTCCACGATTACCAGGAATTTGTCTCTGAACTCAAAACCAACTTTGGCCCCCACGATCCAGAAGCAGAGGCTGAGGATGACCTCAAAGTCCTCTGAATGCATGATAACCAATGCATCACAAAGTACATGGTCAAATTGAACAGACTTGCTGTTTGCATCCAGTGGGGAGATGCTGCCCTCTGCCACCAATACTACAATGGCCTATCCAATAGGATCAAAGATGAAATTGCCCATGTAGGGGAATCTGACTCCCTCCTACAACAGCATTGACTGTCTCAGTTGATTGACTCTTGCTACTGAGAATGGTGTTCCAAGATGGCTCAGGATGCCTCTACTTCCAAAGCCCCCGAACATCCAAATGGCAGAAACAGGACACCAAACCTCTAAACCCCAGCCAGACCACAAATAAGACAACCTCAGACTTGACCATGAAACTCAGTAAAGATGGCAAACTCACACCACAAGGACAGCAATGCCATTTTGACTTGAACCTCTGCCTGTTCTGTAGAAGAACCGGTCATGTAGCCAAGGAATGCCCCAAACCCTCCTCCATGGACACAAAGGGAAATTGTCAGGCGTCGGATACTGATGGACTTCGGTACTGCCGAGGGGCGTTGTCAAAAGGTCGGGCGGACTATGGCCAAGTCCTGCAGGCCAAGAGTAGTGGCGTTGGCTTCAACGTACTCATGCATTGCGCCCTACTTGCCGTGCATGCCACTGTATTTGCAACAGACAGATACTCGGGGGGATGCTGAAGATGCCGGCCCGAGTCGAGGACTTAACAGAAGAGAAGAAGGTAGAAGGGCCTAAGCCTAGTCGATACCCAGAATGAAGAAGTATGTACATGCATGTCCTACTTATATAGGTTAAGAAGCGACATGTGGAATAAGGAATGTGGGACAACAAGGTATGCAGAGCATGTGGCTATTGTCTACAACGAATAAAATTAGAATAAGGAATGTGACGTGGGGATAAAACAATAAAGGATGGGATAATAGAATGTGTCCAAGGATATGACAATAGGAGGTGCCAGACTATAAGACAAGGCTGGTAACCGAGGATAGTACAAGGACAGGGAGTCCCGAGGTGAAACGGACCGAGGAGTGCGGATGGCAGATGTGCCGAGCCAGGACCGGCGCATCAAGTGTTATGCAGGCGACGCGGGCACTTTGGTCGTGGATATAGGATGATTGCTCGGTCGGCACTGCCGAATGGTCATGTCTCGGTATGGTACTTGACAGAAATGCAACTGTTGGATTATAGGCGACTTGCACAGTAGTTTTAAGAAATTTACTGGACAATCTAAATAATATTCTAAAAAGAAAAAGAAAGAAAATAAGTCACTAGAATACACTAAATTATACATTGGGCTCACCTCAATATGTGTCAATCACTGAGGAGGAAGACATGCATGGGTGGTGTTTCACCCACATATATGCCTGAGCCAGCCCCTAAGCCACCACTTCAGTATGGAGCCAACCTACCAGTTCCTTCCCAGGGAGCTGTCCACATGTATCATGTCATATGTGTATAAGTACATGTCAGTAATATACAGTAGATACAAGATAGCTTCCTCATTTTCCTTAGGTTTGAGGGTAAAAATACAGATAAAATATTCAAAAAAATTAGAAATGAATTGCACACAGATTGACACTGAAAATGATAGATAATAGGAATGTATTGCAGATTGACCTCTCAGGGGTGAGGTGCATATATACACCCTATAGCAACCACTGTTGTAGAAGGCATGCCCAAGGCAACAATCTCCTAAGTAGAAGATACCTCAGAGTCAAAAAATCTCTATGCAGCCCTTTGACTCTAGTATCAGTTAGGGGCTGTGCTGAACCCAATGATGCACCAATGGAGATGAGACTCAATGAATCCGCTCTTTCTAGTCCAAACTCCCTGACCATCTGCCTCAGTCTCGAAACCACCTACATTGACACCCTAATAGATTCAGGCTCAACTCACTGCTTCCTCAACTGCAACTATGCTACAAGGCATCAACTCCAAACCTATGACATTACCCCTATTCTACTACAACTCTTTGAGGGCTCTTCTAACTCCATAATTAAAAAAGCCATCTACCTCCATGTTTGCTTCCCAAAAGGGGAGAAACACACCATTACATTCTACATAACTCCATTGGATTTTTGTTGCTTGGCAGTCCTCAGACACAACTGGATCACCTGCTACAATCCATTAATCGATTGGGTATTTGGCAGTATCTCATTCAGCTCTCTGACCACAGCTAATCCCCAGGTACCATCTGAGCCACCAGCACTTAAGACTCCACACTCATCCAAACCTCTATCCCCTCTGAACCCCCAGCTCATGGCACCAAAGGTCACCATGGTTAACACAGCAGCATTCACTTGAATTTCAAAGATAGAAGGTACACAAACCTTCCAGCTTTTCTTCTCTGACCACCATGACTCCAAAGAAGGCCCGATAGACCTAACTAACATCCCAAATGAATACCATGAGTTCAAAGATGTATTCAGCAGAACACGAGCCAACATCCTTGCCCCTCACTAACCTTATGACCTCAAGATCGAACTAGAGGAAGGCACATTTCCCCCTTTCAGTCCGATCTATTCTCTCTCCAAAAGTGAACTAAAATCCCTCCAAGAATTTTTAGATGAGAACATATCCACAGGGTTTATATGACTCTCATGCTCCCCAGGGGTGCTCCAGTCCTCTTTTCCTGAGAGAAAGATGGCTCACTATGCCTTTGCATTGACTTTTGTAGATTAAACAAGATAATAAAGAAGAAGGATTGAATCTCCGACCTCCTGGATAGCCCCCGAAAGGTGAGAATATTCACCAAGATAGATCTCCAACATGCATACCACCTGGTACACATCTGAGAAGGCAAAAAATGGAAAACCACCTTCCTCACATGCTATGGATCTTTCAAGTGGTATCTAATGTCCTTTGGACTCACAAACTCTCTAGCTGCCTTCCAGCACTTCATGAATGATGTCTTCTTTGATCTCTTGGACCTGTCTGTAATAGTATATCTAGATGACATCCCGATCTACTCTGACAACCTAGAGGAGCACAGGAACCATGGCCGAGAGGGAATCAACCACCTATATACCCAATAACAGTGAAGCAATCGATCTCAACCATGTTTCAAATTCAACTCTGATGGTGCTCATCCCATATCAGCTTTACTGTCACCACATCACACAGCCAACCATTCTATTCAGCACTCCAATCTTCAGACTCCCAATTTGTCATCATGTCTTCTTCAGAGCTCATTCTCATGCAATGCTACAACACCAATGATACACAGATCCAGGCAGAACCATTAACATATCATTATCTCCATGTACCCCCTCCAGCACATTTCTCACTCAGAAGAAGATCCCATCCAATCTACACTCAGTCATATGTGATAGGAGATGCAGTCTATTTCCCAGAAAGCCAAGAACCATATATATTTCTTGGAATGATGTCTAGACCAGCATATTGTGATAGGAGAAGAGTGGAATACAAGGCAAAGTTCAGGGCACCATCCCATCCTGATTACCCTGCCCACTCCATTCGACCCACTCTTAAACACAAAATGAGAGTGCATGACTGTATACCCATTAGTCCTCCTACTCCCAGACCCCTATCCTTGGATTGGATACTGGAGAAATTGTGGAAGATATGTTGCCTGTGACCTGGAAATTGTCAAGTCCACATACCGAGACCCATCCGCCAGCAGTGCCGACCGAGCAATCATCCCATATCCACGACCAAGTGGCCGCGTCGCATGCATAACACTTGGTGTGCTGGTCCTGGCTCAGCACATCCGCCATTCACACTCCTCAGTCCGTTTCACCTCCGGACTGCCTGTCCTTGTATTATCCTTGGACACGACCCCATTGTTTTATACTCGGCCACTCCCTATTGTCCCATCTTGAGTCACGATCCTATTATCTTGTCTTTTATTGTTCTATCCCCACTTTGCATTCCTTGTTCTAATTTTGTTCGTTGTGGACAATGACCACATGCTCTGCATATCTTGTTGTCCCACATTCCTTATTCCACATGTCGCTTCTTAACCTATATAAGTAGGACATGGATGTACATACTTCCTCATTCTGGGTATCGACTAGGCTTAGGCCCTTCTACCTTCTTCTCTTCTGTTAAGTCCTCGACTCGGGCCAGCATCCTCAGCATCCCCCCGAGTATCTGTCTGTTGCAAATACAGTGGCACGCACAGCAAGTAGGGTGCAATGCACGAGTACGTTGAAGCCAACGCCACTACTCTTGGCCTGCAGGACTTGGCCATAGTCCACCTGACCTTTCGACAACACCCCTCAGCAGTACCGAAGTCCATCAGTAACCGACACTTGACAGAAATACTCCGAGATGACTCAGTCCCCTGACTCATCCTAAGGCCCCTCAGGAGTAGTTAGGGGATGGCACGGTCACCCATGGGTCAAATGTAGGTGACCCACACCTGACCTATGGGAAACCCAAATCCATCAACCCATGGGTTTTTTCCCATGGGTCAATGGGTGTCGGGTGCGTGGCACATACAGGGTGTACAACGTGTATGATGCATATGGGGTGTAAAACATGTACGATGCATATGGGGCATACAATGCATACGATGTGTATGGCACGTATGGCATGTATGGCATATACGGTGCATATGGGGCGTATAACACGTATGACACATACAGGGCATATGGTGCATATGGCACATACAACGCGTGCGATGCATACGGCGCATAGGGCGCGTACGACTACTACAGTGCATAGGATGCATACAACTTGTACAGCGCATACAGTGCATATGGTGCATGCATGTCATCAGTGTCGTCTGGTGCACATGTGGTGTGTGTGTGTCGAGTGTGTATCATGTGGGTGTGTGGTGCATGCATGTCATACGTGCATGCGTGACACCACAGGTTGGGCCAGGTTGCAGGTGCTCTTGGCTTGACTTGCACCCACACCCAAGGACACCTGACCCAGTGACCCATGCAGGTTGGCCCAACCTGTGCCATTCCCTAGGAGTAGTGGACAAGGTTGTTAGATGTTTATTGATGGACTTCCTTATTGTTTCTTTTATATGTTTCCCTGTTTCTTGGCTTGACTCAGACCTGTTTCCTATTCTGTTAGTCTTTTCTCATTGTTACTCATCATCCTTACCTTTTTGGTTAGTCTCCCCCTATCTGTCAGGAGTCGGATACTGACGGACTTCGGTACTGCCGAGGGGTGTTGTCGAAAGGTCGGGCGGACTATGGCCAAGTCCTGCAGGCCAAGAGTAGTGGCGTTGGCTTCAACGTACTCGTGCGTTGCGCCCTACTTGCCGTGCGTGCCACTGTATTTGCAACAGACAGATACTCAGGGGGATGCTGAAGATGCCGGCCTGAGTCGAGGACTTAACAGAAGAGAAGAAGGTAGAAGGGCCTAAGCCTAGTCGATACCCAGAATGAGGAAGTAAGTACATCCATGTCCTACTTATATAGGTAAAGAAGCGACATGTGGAATAAGGAATGTGGGACAACAAGGTATGCATAGCATGTGGTTGTTGTCCACAACGAACAAAATTAGAACAAGGAATGCAAAGCGGGGATAGAACAATGAAAGACACTATAATAGGATCGTGGCTCGAAATGGGACAATAGGGAGTGGCTGAATATAAAACAATGGGGTCGCATCCGAGGATAATACAAGGATGGGGAGTCCCGAGGTGAAACGGACCGAGGAGTGCGAATGGCGAATGTGCCAAGCCGGGACCGGCGCACCAAGTGTTATGCAGGCAACGCGGGCACTTGGTCGTGGATATAGGATGATTGCTCGGTCGGCACTGCCGGTGGATGGGTCTCGGTACGTGGACTTGACACTATCATAGCCCCTAGCCCCTATTTGTGCAGCCTCAATGCTGTACCATTTCTCCAGAGTTTCTCCATAGTTTCCTCTTTTGTATACTTTGTTCTTGTGCTTTGTCATTCAACTGACATAGCCAACCTTTCGTGTCATTTTACATTGTTGCTTGGTTTTTGTATATAAAGGCCTCTGGCTCACCTCTGTAATAACAAGCTCACAAGTTAAAGTCTTAAGTCAGTCTACAAGTCCAAGTCACAACTAAGGCTAGGAAGTCTAGACTCTAGTATTCAAGTCCAAGTCCAAGTTCAAGCTCAAGCCCATATGTGACATCTCATGGTCACAATCATGTTGTGTCACAGGTCATGCATAGTCATGCTATGTTCTATTTTTATATATCCTCAATTACATGGCCTCATAAGTCACAGACCATAGTCCTGCTGTGCTGAATGACTGTGCTAGACTCCACCAGAGAAAAGGACTGGTGCATGCAGGCTTTTAGGTATTAATTATCTAGAGCAACTCTACAGCGGTTCCAGGAACTGTAATGGGTTTATTTGGGGGGCATGGGCCATAACAGTATCCCCCCACTAGGACCGAGCCCTCAAGGTCCTATGTCTACTCATGTGGTGAATTGAGCAGAAAAGGACATTGGAATTTTCTAAGGCATTTTAGAATGTAATGGGTGTTTTCCAAGTGCCCATAATCTGCTGCCCTATAAAGAGGGGGGGGGGTCTCCTCCTCTATGGGGTCCCTCCTGCTTTGCCCCATGTCAAGTTTTAGGAAGAGCTAAAGGCAGAACTGTCAGAACAGACTCGGGTTCTTGGGGCCAAGTTTGCAGAAAGAGTGTGTTGGTTAAAGGAGGATGGGGAGAAAAAGAGGGAGGAAGCCTGGAAAGCTGAGGAAGCCTGGAAGGCTGAGGAAGCCCAGAGACTGATATGACCATTGGCATGGATTGTAACAAAATACTTCCACATCCCAGCCATTCCAGGAAAGTGGAAGGTTTGAATGGGAGTGTTAGGAAACAGCCAATTCCATATCTTATAGGTTACTACAATATCCTGACTCTTTCCTCCTACCATTATCCCTTCCCACTCCTACCACATCTCAACCACACCTATCTCCCATCTCTTCTCCTCACTCCACTCAATCACAATATCTGCCACATATTCACATTATATTTGCATCACATGTCCGTCATTATTCACATATCAATACTAACATGTCTGAGGGAAGGGACATGTGCATATGGATGCAGTATTGTTTAGATGCTACAAATTTATGTAGTATATAAAGACCAATGTATTAAAGTAAAATAAAAACCAATTTACAAACTCTTTTCCTCCCCACCTGCTTATCCTCCCTGTAGAATTGATTAAATAAATAGTTCAATATATTCAATAAGCGATTGTTTCCACAAACACCATCCTGAGCTCTTCATTAGATGCTGTGCAACGGGAACTTGTTTGTCACTGCAATATAGCTATGAAAGATGACAATCGTCTCGACAGCAAATATCGATGACTCACGGAACATGAAGCTTCTCCGCATAGCCAACTGTCGTTTAGTAGCGCCCCGGGTGTTTGGGAACCACAGAAACATCGTGTAGTATCGGTATCGCAAGTGGGGGAACCCGTTTGCAAATTACATATCGACAGGTACATATCGTCGAAGGGGATCTTGTTTCTCGGGGAAAGAAGTGCACGCTAGGGAACCAAAGACTGCCTGCCACGCACATCACAGACCTTGTTGTCACATTTCGCATCAGTCGACGAGACAGGTTGCCTTATCTTCTTCTCAACTGCGCAGGATGTTGGGGAATGCAGTTCAAATGGCCAGTATGGGAGCCTGGAACCCATGTTACCGACCTTGTGTTCACAATCTGCGTCATCCTATCAGCTTCTTAGCCAGGAACCCGGGAGTAAACTGTATTATCGTCTTCATATTTGACGGACTGAATCTTGACCATTATCGGTACATTAAAATCATAAATACGACCCGAAAGCATTGTTATCAGTAATTCACCTGTTAGATCCGCCAGGAAGCGTTTGACCTGAATAGAAGGAAGACCAGGTTTTGCAAAAAAACACGTTGATCAAACACAACAGCCGTGGAGGCAACAAAGGAGGTTCCTGTATCAGAATCTTCATGTTTCAAATGTTCATTACGGCAAAGAATCCCTTCCATGCACATGACAGACCTTGTTTTCAAACTAGGCATCATGTGAAACACTTAACCAAGAGCCCGGGAGCAAGCTGTATCATCATCTTCATTTTCGACGGAATGAAGATTGACCGTTATCGTGACATTCAAAGACCCCCAAAGAACTGTTGTCAGTAATTCACCTGTTGGATCCGCCGAGAAGCATTTGGCCAGAAATAGAAGAAACACGAGGCTTTGCCAAAAACACGTCGATCACACACCGGTACAAGCTGCATCTATTTATTTTTGGTGTGGCAGGCAAGGGGTACACAGAATGCTATATATTCGCAGGGAAATAACATTCCTCTCAATCACCGCTGGCTCTTCCTCGCCACTCGTCTTTCAAGTACCTCGTGAATCTAAACTTCGTCCCAGTTTGACCTTGTCATGCACACTACTCACAGTTCTCATTATGCTCATGGATGCCCCCAATGCGAACACCGGGCATCCCAATCATTCGAGGAAGAATCCTTCTCGAATAATCATGTTCAGTTGTATGAGGGCGCGTGAGCATATATTCTCGTGACATATATTATCAGATATCTTGACTGTCTTCGGCGGCACAGGACACTAGATGGAGAACCTTCGACATCGCTCCGCTCGCTGCCACTACCTCCACCATCTTATATGGATATGGCTCATGCAAGTTCTTCTCATGGCACAAACGCGCCGTCCCAATATGCGAACGGAATCTTCCAAGGGTGGGAGGGAGAGATCGTCCTGGATAATCAGGAACAGGTGTCGGACGGCCCGTAGGTGTATTTTCTGACTCCAGACAATAAATTTAACCGAAGTATGGGTGACGTCACAGGACAGCCCAATTTCAGAAAATACCTGAACCATCACGTACGGACTACTATGGGTATATGCCTCCCCAATATTTTCACAATGACAATGGAATCTCCCAATATTGGAACCAGCCATGCCCAAGTTCCCTACTAAACTTCTCGAGAAACATCGCAGAACCACATTGGACACAAAAGCCATATTGCTCCAATTATAATGAACCATTGAGTCTAAGTATGTTTCAATACTAGCAAAGATGTTTAACCGATGCTTACGTTCTTTGGGCGAACGTAGCTCAATACACCGGTGACCAATTACGAGATGTCGCCTCTGTTTCAGGCTCCAGCAGTCATCCATTGTAAGTCATTGTCTGCTGTAAAATGCTGTGACATGCTCATCCTTTGATTACTAGAATACAGGTCCCAACAGCCCACAATATTCCCGCATGGAATAGACTGCCAGCTAAAGACATAAATGCTCATTCCCAATCTCATATGGAGATTGAGAGATGGCACAATAACATCGTAGCTGGTGTTCCGAACCAGTGGGTACTTTTGGGGACGTAGAGAGGCGAACTTTGACTGACGCAAAGGGACAGATCATATGGCTCGGCCACCAGCTACACTCAAAACACTAATAATTACGGAGATGGGCCCGCATATCCACTGACAGCGGTCCCACCTGCCGCAACAAGTGATCCGGAGCAGCTAGAGGTCACCAACGACCTCATGAATGCCGAGGACGGGTGGAATGGGATGATAACCGAGGCAGCTCCTCAGGAATCAATTACAGGCCCCCAACCTCCCGTCCAGGTCACAGCTGCAAGCGACATATACCAGACACCCTCTGGAATGTGTCGGTACATCCACGAAGATGGGTCGGCATGCAGGCAATATTTCCCGAAAAGGATCGTTGGAGCACGTCACTGGTTGACAACCCACGTGATGTCAGAGTTAATAAGGATTGACCTCGGGAAACTCCAGATGACGCAATCCCGAACGCTCACGACCATCGCGAAGGTGGAAGTCGCCAGGAGATATAGAGTATTCTGTCCCATTGCGGGATGCCCTCTCACCGAACAGCACAGGTTCTTTGTCCGAAAGGACAATTTGGTTAGGCACCTGGCTGAGTGTCACGACTCACAAAAGACAGACGCAGAAGTGTGGGCGCAACAAAACATGGAGCTGTGGAAACACTCTCCGCGGGCCACACTCGAATCTACTAATTGTTGGGAAGCGGCCATATGGCGGATATACCAAGCTTCTTGAGGAAGAGAACCGATGTAATATATACAAGTTTCGGCAATTATCGTGGCGGGAAGATGAGGGTGCCCAATTGCACGTGATTTGTCGGACAGTCTCTCTACCGACCAGTCCCGAACGAAGTGCTGCGTGCATGTCTGTTGTTTACAAACACATGTTATCACTATACATCACTTTGCTTTTCTACTTGCACGCCATAACGAATGTCTTCATGTAGTGTCCTAAATCTGTCGATATGACTCATAGGTGTTGAACAAGTGACTTTATTAGATCTGAGACTTACATTACATTGCTAATATCGCATTAGAAAGATCGTCTGGAGTATCAAGTGGCACGAGCGGCGGTGGCGGAATTTGAGCCCGACTTCGGTAAGACCCCGGGGTCTGAGACCACTTTGACAGCAGAATTCACTGAATATCTATTTGACATATAATCTCTAAGCAAGTCCCTTCCCTCTTTATCGCTCTACTTACCAGGGTAGACCCACAGACGGACCTAACAATATCTGGCACAAGTAGGCAAATAAAAGAGATGTGTTTTGTAATAACTGGGTCCTGTCCGACAGGTCACGTGCAACTGGGCTCTCCGCCACGATAATTGCCGAATCTTCTATATATTACACCTGGTCTCCGCTTTAAGACACATGGTTGATCCGCCATATGGCCGCTTCCCAATTGTTATACATATTCAAGCATCACCTGCGGAGAGTGTTTCTATAGCTCCATATTGTTCTGCGCTCACACCTCTGTCTTCTTCATGTGTGGGTAGAGACACTCAGCCATATGCCTAACCAAATTATCATTTGTTAGAACCAGGGAATATTTGAGTGATTTTATATATATGTTCAACACATAAACTGCAGTATCTCTCCCAACCATTTCCAGATCATGGCACAAATTTACACCAAATTTCTATACACCATGAGGAACCTACATTAATATTTCTATGATTTTAGGAGCAGATTTTGCACCACACTGTCTACCCAGCCCCATACCTAGCCCCAAGGGCTGGCTCACCTCATTTGGACACATTGGGAAGGGAATATATTGGCATGTGTTCTTCCATTCAGTTTATCTTCAATTCTATTCTATTTTCATCTTCCCCTCTGTGAAGTTTTCTCCCATATAATTTCCACCACATATATGTGGGTGTACTATGCATACAGCCACATTGGACTGGCTTCTAACTTCACTCCATGAAGTTTTCATCTATAAATACATTTCTCATTCTATATAAATTACCAAAGAGTTATAGTACAGGAATTATAACTATTTTTCCCCTGCATTACACTATCCATTAGGCTACTGTCAGGGGAACCCCCGATCATGAACCCCAATTAGTACCGGCTCACCCATATTCCACACCCACCGACTGAGATCCGTTTGGCCCACTCGTGGCAGTACCGAATGTACTGCATACCGAACAATCATCACTGTTGGTGGGTACCCTTCAGAAGTCCCAACTATAACCATGGGCCCTCCTTTCGTCATTCACCCTTGGTGTTGAGGCCCTGGTGGAAATTCCCAGTCGGTATGGAGGGTGATGCCCTGTAGAGCACAGAGCACCATAGCAATGGTGCTTATATACAGTAGTCAGTAGGTGAAGGGTTTCCTAGAGTTTTCTCTTTGGATCCTCCTTTGCCAGGTAGGCTAGTTACCATGTATTTGTCAAGCATTGGGTACTGACGGACTTCGGTACTGCCAAGGGGTGTTGGCAAAAGGTCGGGCAGACTATGGCCAAGTCCTGCAGGCCAAGAGTAGTGGCGTTGGTTTCAACGTACTCGTGCGTTGCACCCTACTTGCCATTCGTGCCACTGTATTTGCAACAGACAGATACTTGGGAGGATGCTGGTGATGCCAGCCCGAGTTGAGGACTTCACAGGAGAGAAGAAGGTAGAAGGGCCTAGGCCTAGTCGATACCCAGAATGAGGAAATATATACATGCATGTTCAACTTATATAGGTTAAGAAGCGACATGTGGAATAAGGAATGTGGGACAACAAGGTATGCAGAGCATGTGGTTATTGTCTATAACGAATAAAATTAGAATAAGGAATGCAAAGCGGGGATAGAACAATAAAAGACAGGATAATAGAATGTGTCCGAAGATAGGACAATAGGAGGTGCCAGACTATAAGACAAGGCTTGTAACCGAGAATAGTACAAGGATAGGAAGTCCCGAGGTGAAAAAGACCGAGGGGTGGGGACAGGCAGTGTGGATGGTGGATGTGCCAAGCCGAAACCGGCACACCAAGTGTCATGCATGCGACACAGGCACTTGGTCATGGATATAGGATGATTGCTCGGTCAGCAGTGCCGAAGAGATGGGTCTCGGTACGGGTGCTTGACAGTATTAGGTATCATACTAATGGTTTGGATCCCCCTTCGCCAGTGCGCCACCCGAGGGTAGAATGCCTGCTTAGGTTGCCCTTACAGTAGAAACCTCTCTCCCTCGAGTACTGGCTGCCCCATCATACAACTCTGAATTGAATTTCTTTGGAAACAGGGACAGTGGCAGCCCCTCCTCATTCACTTACAAAAAACACCTTACCCTCCATGGACTTGCCATCAGCCCAGGAGTTATTGGACCAACTGGCCGGTATAGAACAGGAGTTACTGAGAGAGAGAAGAGAGAAGCAGGATCTGGAGACAAGGCTGCACATGCTACAGGCAACCACTACAAATATAGTAGCAGGCCTCCAGACCTGCATTCTGCAGCCCATGAAATGAATGGTGGAGCCTGCCAAGCCCTCCAAGTTCGATGGTGACCGTTCGTATGGGCAAGTGTTCATGCAGTCTTGCACCCTGGACCTCGGCGTCTGTGCTGCTGATTTCTACGATAAGCAGTCTCAGATCCTCTGGGCACTGTCCTTTATGAAGACCGGGAGAGCTGCAACCTTCTCTGGCCAAGTGTTCATGCACATAGCAAAAATAGGCAGGCCACTGATGCCAACTGGAAGGCCTTTGCAGAAGCCTTTTGGGAACACTTCTACCTCCTGTACGAGGCTACTGAGGCAGTAAATCAATTAGAGTCGTGCCAGTACCATCAAGGCAAGTGTTCAGTTGATGAGTATATCGACCAATTTGAAGACCTAGTTGAAAAGGCCAAATATATAGATGGATGGTGCATCGTCATGAAGTTCTGGCAAGGCCTCGACCCCATGATCCAGAGTTGCATCGTGCTGATACTAGATGGGAGACCAAAGGATGATGACATCTCGGTGTGGTACACCACAGCATGAGCAGTAGCTCTCACACGTGCAGGAAATGAAGCCTTTCAGGGGACTCGATTCCCATCACTGCATGCCTCCATGCAACAGCCTAGCCCAAAGCTCGTCAAACCCTTGAATAGCCAAGCTGTGCCCATACCCCCTAGAACATCATCGGCCCTCATTCCCCCAATGCCACCCCCTGAGGCTGCGCCAATGGATGTTGACACAACCAGGTGGCAGTATCCTCTGCCACTCACATGCCAATGATGCAGCAAGGCTGGCCACTTCGCCCGAGACTGCCCTCAGGCATATGAGGTGCATTTCATGATGGCAGAAGAGCGTGAAGAGATGCTAGAGTACTGGATGGTCTCTGCAGACCTTTGAGACACCAATGAGGCTGGAGAGGTTGAAGATGTGGATTCAGAGGATTTTGCCCAAGGCAGCGAGTGAAGGATGTGCCCTCACTGCCCTTGTTTAATTGCTTTGCTGCTCTGTCTATAGACTCTGATATGGAGAATACAACCCTGTATTCAGACAATGATGCCTCAGCCATAAGTGATACAGATACTCCCCAGCTGACCCCACCAAAACAACTATTCCCCCTCCCTAGGTTAAAATGTTATGAATGCAGTCTCCCAAAAAATACGTAGTGGCCTCTACCCCCTTGCCAAATTCGTTGAACCTCAAAGTAGAGATACAGACTACCAACACCACCGAGATTAAGAAGGTAACTGCCCTACTAGACAGTGGGGCCAAAGGACTGTTCATAGACCCAAAGTTTGTGGTTGCCGAGAGATTGGCCTTGCACCCATTGACTCGACCTGCACGAGTGTACAACGTTGACGGTACCCCAAATGAGGGAGGGGCAATCTGACACATTGTCAATGTAATCTTATGCTATCAAGACCACTCAGAATGGGCCATGTTTGTCATGACTAATCTGGGGAAGCACAAGATAATCCTTGGCTATCCCTGTGTCAAGCTTCGGGTATTGATGGACTTCGGTACTGCTGAGGGGTTGGGCAGCCAATGGCCAAGTCTTGCAGGCCAAGAGTAGTGGCGTTGGCTTCAACGTACTTGTGCATTGTGCCCTACTTGCTGTGCATGCCACCGATTTGCAACAGACAGATGCTCGGGAGGATACTGGTGATGCTGGCCCGAGTTGAGGACTTAACAGAAGGGAAGAAGGTAGAAAGGCCTAAGCCTAGTCGATACCCAGAATGAGGAAATATGTACATGCATGTCCTACTTATATAGGTTAAGAAGCGACATGTGGAATAAGGAATGTGGAACAATAAGGTATGCAGAGCATGTGGTTATTGTCCACAATGAGCAAAATTAGAATGAAGGAATGTAAAATGCGGATAGAACAATAAAGGGTAGGATAATAGAACGTGGCCAAGGATAGGACAATAGGAAGTGCCCGACTATAAAACAAGAGCTGTAACTGAGGATAGAACAAGGGCAGGAAGTCCTGAGGTGAGACAGGCTGAGGGGTGAAGACAAGGAGTGTGGATAGTGGGTGTACCGAGCCGAGACTGGAGTACTAAGTGATGTGCTTGTGGCATGGTCACTTGGGCGTGGACATAGGATGGTTGCTCAGTCATGTCAAGATTCGGTGACGCCGAGATATCAGTTAAGTCCTGCAAACCATTACGGGGTGGCTAGGCTTCAACGTGCTCTTGCGTTGCGCCCTGCTGTTCCGTGCGTGCCACTCATTTGGATAGCGAGAGGAGCCTTGAGGGGATGCCGAGGGCGTCGGCTCAAGCGAAGGACTTTAGAAATAGAGAGCGGACAAAGGGGTGCGAATCAATTGATATTCTGAGTGAAGAACTATCTACATACATCCCGCTACTTTTATAGTCAAGAAGCAAGATGTGGAACAGGGTGGCATAAGGAATGGAAACAATAAGGTATGAGGCAACCACATGGAGGCATTGTCCACAGTGATCAGAAATAGAATAAGGAATGTAAGCGGTATTAGAATAATAGAGTATGGCTGAAAATAAGATAATGAAATGGTGGGTGGGAATAGAACAATAGAGGACGGCCTAAGATAAAACAATGGCAGTGGCCAGGACAATGAGTGGCCATCATGTTGTTTGGGGGAAACGGGTAAAGGAGTGGATAGGGGGGTGAAGGAACAATGAAAGGGGGTGAACGAGGGGAGTGGTCCATACGATGTACCGGATGTACCGAGCCAAGGCCGCGCGGTGGTGCAAGATAATGCGAGTGAGGGCCGGTTGGTCGGTATTCCCGAGTGAGTCGGTACTCGGTGTTGCGGGCTTGACAGGTCAGCACTGCTGAATAAATGGGTTTCAGTATGTGTACTTGACACCCTGGCTCCGTAATCATAACCCTGAAGTTAACTGGCATAAGCAAGAGGTCATGCTAAGCCGGTGCTCTGCCCAATGCCACACCTGCCAGGTTAAGTTACAGAAAGAATGTCGAGAGAAAATGGCAGTTTGGGCTCTTTGGACCAGCCCCTTGCCAGGCATGACAACTGATGAGTCGGAAGACTGCTAAAGTACTGACAACAGTATGCCCTTCCTCGAACCAGGTGATCACCTTTTTGTGACCATAGCCCCCCCAAACATTCCAATCTCCACTATTGCAGCCACCACAACTGCACAGCAACTGGCCAAACGGGTGCTCTGGAGAACCCCCTCAAAGAGAAAGGGACAATTCCACCCTATCTCCAAGACTTTAACGACCTCTTCAAGAAGGAGTTCTTCAATTCTCTCCCCAAGCAGAGAACATGGGACCATGCTCTCAAACTGGAACCCAGAGCAAAACTCTTGGCTTGCAAAGTATACCCTCTCTCTCTGAGCGAACAGCGAGAACTGGATATGTTCTTATAGGAGAACCTCTGTACAGGGCATATCTGCCCCTTGAAATCCCCCATGGGAAGCCCTGTGTTCTTTATCAAGAAAAAAGATGGCTCCCTCTGCCTGGTCCAGGACTATTGGGTACTCAATGTGATGACGGTGAAGAACTGGTATCCCCTTCCTATCATCTTTGAGCTCATTGCGCAACTTTGGGGGCCCAAGTACTTCACCAAGTTCGATGTGTGATGGTGGTTCAACAATGTGCGGATCAAGGAAGGAGACAAGTGGAAGGTGGTGTTCCGCATGAACTGAGGACTGTTCGATCCCTTGTCATGTTCTTTGGCTTCACCAATAGTCCTGTGACGTTCCAGACCATGATGAATGACATCTTTCAGGACCTTGTGATGGAGGGACACATGTGTGTGTACCTGGATGACATCCTCATCTTCACCAAGACTCTTGAAGAGCATCAATGGGTCATCCAGGAGGTCCTTGAATGACTAAGGGCCCAAAAACTCTACCTTTAGCTGGAGAACTGCAAGTTTGAATGGACGAAGATCGAGTACTTGGGCCTCATTATATCTCATGGCAAGGTGGAGATGGACCCCATCAAGGTAGAAGGCTTCACGGGTTGGCCGACTCTGTCAAACTGAAAAGAGGTGCAGGCCTTCCTCAGCTTTGCCAACTTCTATTGGAGGTTCATCGAGAGGTTCTTGCACCACACCAGGCTGTTGTTCAAACTTGTGAAGAAGGATGCAAAGTTTGAGAGGTTCTTGCACCATGCCAGGCTGTTGTTCGAACTTGTGAAGAAGGATGCAAATTGGAAGTGGGGAGATGAGGAATGGACAGCCTTCGAATGGCTCAAGACAAAGTTCACAACGGCACCCATCCTTGGGTTTGCCAATGATACCCATCCTTACTAAGTGGAAGCGGACAGCTCTGACGTAGCCACAGGGGTGGTCCTTTCACAGCAGTCGCGTGAGGATGGCAAGTGGCACCTGATTGCCTTTTACTTGAAAAGCCTCTCCCCAGTGGAGAGGAACTACGAGATCCACGATAAGGAGATGCTTGCTATCATCTGAGCCTTAGAGGAGTGGAGACACTTCTTAGAGGGTGCTGAACACTGTGTCAAAATCTGGACCAACCACAAGAACCTAGAGTACTTCCGATCCTCAAAGAATTTGAACCAGCAACAAGCCCATTGGTCTCTCTACCTCTCGCGTTTCGACTTCAACCTGCAGCATAGACCAGGAGTAGCGATGGGGAAGTCCGATGTGCTTTTGCATCGGTCAGACCATGGATTGGGCATGGGTAACAATAGCGACCTAGTCTTGCTCTGACCTGAGCTATTTGAGATATGGGCCCTAGAAGGAGTGACGCTGGAGGGGGAAGAGTGGCAGATTGCCCGAGAACTGAAGAGGGTGCTAACTGAAGGGACACTAGGGGATGAAGTGACGGAGGTGGTGAGGAAACTACGGGAAGCAGGAGGGAGGTCCCAAATGGGTGGAAGCCGATGGACTGTTGACCTTCCAAGGCAAGGTATATGTTCCAGATGTGGAGGCCTCTGGTGATGGATCGTAGCCCATCACCATGACTCCAAGATAGCCAGGCACCCCGGTCACTGGAATACCCTTGAACTCATCTCCCAAAACTATTGGTGGCCTCACATGTCTTGGTACGTGGTGAGTACACCAAGACATGCGACCTGTGCTTACAGACAAAGGTCTAGAGAAATGGCCAGCCAGGGAACTCTACCTACTCCCAATCCCCAAGGCACGGTGGAATGCCATAAGTGTAGACTTTGTAGTGGAGCTCCCCGACGTGCACGGGTACGACACTGTGATGAATGTGGTAGACTCGGTATCAAAATGGGCACACTTCATACCAACTCACACAACAGTAACGGCAGCCAGAGCAGTGGGACTCTTCCTATACCATGTGTGGAAGCTGCATGGGTTGCCAAGGGTGGTGGTGTCTGATCAAGGGGTCCAATTCATCCGCGAGTTCATGCGGGAGCTCTACCGCTTACTAGGCATTTGCTTGGCAGCCTCTAGAGCCTACCATGTGCAGATGGATGGTCAGACCAAATGGGTGAACCAAGAACTGGAACAGTACCTCTGCCTCTTTGTCAACAAGAGGCAAGACAACTGGGATGATCTCCTACCCCTAGCCAAGTTCCAGTACAATAACCACGTTCACGCCTTGACCCGTGAGTCCCCCTTCTTTCTGGATATGGGCAGACAGCCACAGATGGGGTTTGAACTGCACCAACCCCCATCCTTCCTTGAGTCTGTGAACGAGTTCAAGGAGCAGATGGAGGGAGCACTTTCAGAAGCAAAGGTGGCCCTGGTAAAGGCAAAGGATGACATAGCGACTTATTACAACCATAGGTGCCAGCCAACACCAACATTCATTCCAGACAACAAGGTATACCTCGATGCTAGCGATATTCGCACTAATCAGCCATCCAAGAAACTAGCGCACAGGCAACTCGGCCCCTACCTTGTGAAGGAATGAGTGGGGTCTCACGCATACCGACTTCGACTCCCGAAGGCCTTGAGCTGTCTTCACCCAGCCTTCCTGGTCATCAAACTCACCCCAGCTCTGGCAGACCCTATCCCAGGTAGGCGACAGCCCCTTCTACCACAGCTGATCCTCATCGATGAAGAGGAACACTTTGAGGTTGAGCAAGTGCTCGACAGCTGAATGAGAGCAAATCAGCTGCAACTCCTTATCAAATGGAAGGGTTACGGCGACAAAGAGAATTCATGGGAGAACAAAGACAATGTTGGGGCCCCCAACCTTGTCACCGACTTCAACCATCTGCACCCAGGTGCCCCACACCGAATCCATGCCTTGGACACGTCTGCCTTCAGATCCCACATGCCAGTCCTTCCCATGGGGATCAATGCATCGGGGATGCCATATTCTAGAGGAGGGGTGATATCAGGGGAACCCCCGATCATGAATCTCAACCGGTACTGGCTCACCCATATTCTGCACCTGCTGACCAAGATCCGTTCGGCCCACTCGCGGCAGTACCGAACATACTGCACACCGAACAATCATCACTGTTGGTGGGTACCCTTCAGAAGTGTCAACTACAACCATGGGCCCTCCTTTTATTGTTTTCCCTTGGTGTCGAGGCCCTGGCAGAACTTCCCAGTTGGTACAGAGGGTGATGCCTGGTAGAGAGCAGAGTGCCATAGCAATGGTGCTTATATACAGTAGTCAGTGGGTGAAGGTTTTCCTAGAGTTTTCTCTTTGGATCCCCCCTTCACCAGTGCGCCGCCCGAGGGTAGAACACCTGCTTAGGTTGCCCTTACAGCTACACTCAAATATGTTTTCCCTGTACTGAACTGAAGGTTAAGTGCCAACCAACCACTTTCCTATTTGTGACTAAAACACCAAAAACTCCTCATACCAATACCTGGGGCTACAGTTGGGTTCCCAAAATTATATACTATTTTTATATATTACCATATATTAAATTTACTTTGTGAGAGGACCACAAATCCCTAAACTGGTACTTTGGCACCCAAGCTGGTTTCCCAGATCATTGTCTGAGCAGATGCCAAACCCAGGACTCAGCTCCCAGTACAATTGCCATAGGGAAATATATTTCTATCAATAAATATATCTAAAATCATAGGAAAATACAGGGAATTAATACCCTATTTGTCCCACCAACTCTCTGATATTCTAGCATGGGAAAACCCTAGGAAACCTTATCTGCCACCCTCAACTACATCATTCCTGACAAACAACCTATGTCATCACGTGGAACACCATCTAACAATGTGTCAGGCATCAGGAAGGCCAATGATACCATCAGCAATTGGTCAAGTCCTGGAGACCAATTGAGGTGGCTTGGCTTCAAGGTATTCATGCATTGCATCCTACCTTCCATGCATGCCACTGATTTCTTACAGAAGGGTACCCATGAAGGTGCCAAGTGTGCCAGCCTGAGGGAGGACTTCAGACAGGAGGAGAGAGGACAAGGAGGCCTATGCCAAGTTGATATCCAGAATGAGGAACTATCTACATGTATGGACTACTTATATAGGTTAAAAAGCAAGATGTGGAATAAGGAATGGAGAACAACAAGGTATACAGAGCATGTAGAGGCATTGTCCACAATGATCAAGAATAGAATGAAAGGATGTAAACAAGAATAGAACAATAAAAATAGGATAATAGGGATGTGGCTAAGGATAGGACAATATGAAGTGACCAACTATAGACAATAGGGTCATGGCTGAGGATAAAACAAGGACAGGATGTCCTGAGGTAAGGCAGGATGATAAATAAGGAGTAGGTGGGGTGGGATTAATGGTCGATGAATGGGGAAAGAGTGGATAAGGGATGGGAATGAGGCATGTGAATGGTGGGTATGCTGATGTCAAGCTTTGGTTATGCCAAGGGATTGAATGGGGAAGTGGCCAAGTCCTGCAGGCCAGTAGTAGTGGCTTTGGCTTTGTCAAGTACATATACTAAATGTCCAATAATTTGGCAGTGCCAACCAAACAGCCAGACTATGTCCACATACAAGTAGGGAATGGCACAGGTCACCCACAGGTCAAATGTAGGTCACCCACACCCAACCCATGGGGAACCCAAACCTGACAACCTATAGGTTTTTTCCCATGGGTTGACAGGTCTCAGGTGCATGCCGCACCCACATGCCTGCTGCGCATACAATGCATGCTGCATGTACATATGACACATGCTGTGCATATGACACTTGCTGCATGTATGACACATGCTGTGCATGCGGCACATACAGCACATATGACACATACAGTGCATACAGTGGGTACAGTGGGTATGGTGCATCCAATGCATATGGTACATGTGTGTCATCCATGTGTGTGCATGTGGGACATGCATATCATACGCACATGTGGTATAGTGCCTGCAGTGTATGCACATCCAGTGCATTCATGTCGTCTGTGTGCACGTGTGGCATGTGCATGTTGTATGCATGTGCAGTGCATGCATGTCGTATGTGCACACATAACACCATGGGTTAGGCTGGGTTGCAGGTGCTCTCGGCTTGACCTGCACCTGCACCCAAGGACACCCAACCTAGTGACCCATGCAGGTTGGCCTAACCCATGTCATTCCCTACGTACAAGTGTCCATGCCGCATGCAAGTCACTTGGTATGCTGGTCTTGGCTCAACACACCCACCACCCACCTTCCTTGTCCCTATCCCTCATCCACTCTGCCCCATTTACCATCCATTAATTTCACCCCGTCCCCTCCTTAATCCTTGACCCATATTACCTCAGGACATCTGACCCTTGTTTTATCCTTTGCCACAACCCTATTGATTTATAGTTGGGCACTCCCTATTGTCCTATCCTTGGCCACATTTCTATTATTCTATTTCCATTGTCCGATCCCTGTTTACATTCCTTCATTGTAATTTTACTCATTGTGGACAATACCCCCACATGATCTGCATACCTTATTGTCCCACATTCCTTATTCTACATGTCGCTTCTTAAACCTATATAAGTAGGACATACATGTACATACTTCCTCATTCTGGGTATCAACTAGGCTTAGGCCCCTTACCTTTTCTTTCCTCTGTAAAGGCCTCTACTTGGGCCAGCACTTCCTCGAGTACCGACTCTGTCCCAAATTGGTAGCACACATGGAAAGTAGGGTGCAACACATGAGTATATTGAAGCCAAAGCCACTACTTTCATCCTGCAGGATTTGGCCATTCTCCACCTGCATCTTCAGCATTACCAAAGCTTGACAGGCTTCAATGTACTCATGCATTGTGCCCTACTTTCAGTGCATGCCACCAATTTGGAACAGAAGAGATACTCAGAGAGTGCCAAAGATGTCTGCCCAAGTAGAGGACTTAACAGAGGAAGGGAAGGTAAAGGGGCCTAAGCCTAGTCAATACCCAGAATGAAGAAGTATGTACATGCATGTGCTACTTATATAGTTGAAGAGGCAGGATGTGGAATAAAGAATGACGAACAATAAGGTTTGCAAAGCATGTGGGTATTGTCCACAATGATCAAGAATAGAATGAAGGAAGGTAAATGAGAATAGGACAATGGAGATAGGATAATAGAAATATGGCCAAGAATAAGACAATAGGAAGTGACCGACTATAAAACAATAGGGTTATCGCTGAAAATAAAACAAGGACAGAATGTCCCAAAATAGATGGGCATAGGGGTGAGGAGTAGATGGGGGGGATTAATGGGTAATGAATGAGGAAGGGGTAAATGAGGGTTGGAGATCAGTAGTGTGAATGGTAGATGTGCCAAGCCAAGACCAAGCTACCAAGTGACTTGCATATGGCTTGGTCACTTGCACATGGATATAGACTGACTACTCAGTCAGCACTGCCAAGTTACCAGATACTTGGTACATGTACTTGACAGCCGAGCTGAGACCGGCATACCAAGTAACTTGCATGCAGCTTTGTCACTTGTGCATGACATAGACTGATTGCTTGGTTGGCAGTATCAAGTCTAGATACTCGGTATGTGTACTTGAGACAATGAGACAGAACACTCTGTTTCTCCTGGCAACTTCCATCTTCTGTCAAGTCTATGATACAGAGCTCCAGTTCACTCAGCAATACCAACCAACTGACCCTTATCAATTAAACCCACATGCCAGTAACAAATCATCCCTCACTAGTATGCGGTCTCGGCTCAGTACATTTGGTACATTATCTAGATCACTCCTCTCATCCCATCCCCTCTATCCTCTACTATTCTCTCATTTCCCATCCACTCCCTTACCCATTTCCCCTCAGGACATTTATTATCCATTTATTATTCGGTCATGGCCCTATTGTTTTATCTTTGGCCATTTTCTATTGTTCTATCTTCACCTACTCTCTCATTATTCTATTCTCAGCCATATTTCATTATTCTAGTCTCACTTACATTTCTTATTCTATTCTTGATCACTGTGGACAATACCTCCACATGATTCTTCATACCTTATTGTTCTCCATTCCTTATGCCACCCTGTTCCACATCTTGCTTGTTAACCTATATAAGTAGTGAATGTATGTAGATAGTTCCTCACTCTGAATATTGACTTGGTTTACCTCCTCTCGTCTTCCCTTCTTTAGTCTAAAAGTCCCTTACTTGGTGTCAAGTACACATACCGAGGTCCTGGTTATTTGGCAGTGGCGACCGAGCAGCCATTCCATCCACGTACAAGTGTCCACGCCATATGCACGTCACTTGGTATGCCGTTCTAGGCTTGGCATGTTCTACCACACCATTTGCCCATTCCTCGATCTGTTTCACTTCCAGACTTCCTGTCCTTGTATTATCCTTGGTCTCAACTCCATTGTTTTATACTCAGCCACTCCTTATTGTCCTATCTTGAGTCAGGATTCTATTATCCTATCCTTTATTGTTCTATCCCCGTTTTGCATTCCTTGTTCTCATTTTATTTGTTGTGGACAATAACCACATGCTCTGCATACCTTGTTGTCCCACATTCCTTATTCCACATGATGCTTCTTAACCTATATAAGCAGGACATGCATGTACATATTTCCTCATTCTGGGTATTGACTAGGCTTAGGCCCTTCTACCTTCTTCTCCTCTGTTAAGTCCTCGACTTGGGCCGGCATCATAAGCATCCTCCCAAGTATCTGTCTGTTGCAAATAGGTGGCATGCATGGCAAGTAGGGCACAATGCACGAGTACGTTGAAGCCAATACCACTACTCTTGGCCGGCAGGACTTGGCCATAGTCCGCTCGACTTTTTGCCAACACCCCTCGGCAGTACCAAAGTCCATCAGTACCCGAAGCTTGACACTTGGGCTGACACTCTCTGTACCCTCCTGGGTCTTTCTTCAGTCCAAATTAGTGACACACATGGAAGAGCAGGGTGCAATGCATGAGCATGTTGAAGCTAAGCCACCTCGATTAGTCTGCAGGACTTGACCAACTCCTATCTGCAATATCAGCATTACCGAGACTTAACATCCTCCCAGACCCCTATCCTTGGATTGGATACTACATAAATTGCAGAAGATATGTTGCCTGTGACCTGGAAATACTCTGAGATGACTCAGTCTCCTGACTTATCCTAACGCCCCTCAGGAGTAGTGGACAATGTATGGTAAAGGGATGCCTGGGTGATTGTGTGTAAGGCTTGTGCACATATGGTACATCTCATGATGATTAAGAGTGTGAGTTTGAATATACTATAAAATTAATATGTCAGGCACTTATTAAATGGATACCAAAAGATTCAATGGGTTTCCAAAGGATTCTATAATGGGCAGAAATTTCCATACATGAGGGGGGTTGAAGGTCATAGGATTGGATTGTCATGAGAATGGGAGTGACTGAAGCAGACAACAAGTGCCAGGACTTAGACTGGTGGTCAACTTGCAATTGGGATTGGGATGACTATTGTAACAAGTGTTTATGCTCAAAGGGACTTGGCTTCAACTTAAGTGTTGCACCCTCCTTGATCATCTGTCCCTAATTTTGGAAAGTCATAAATGTGCATGTGGACACTTAGTTAGAATTAGGTCAGAAACTAAGTTGGGAAACTAGGATGCAAGTTAAGTTGATATTTCAACTAGCAAACAGTCCAGTCAACTGGGAGTTTATATACATGTAGACTGCCTTGTACTTTCTACTGTCTGGTCAGAAGAGAATGAGGAAAATCCAAGGGGCAAATAGAAAAGGAAAGAACAAGGGGAGCAAGGAATGAGGGACCCCTGCGGCATGTTCATGCTGTACATCACATGCACATACAGCATGTTCATATCATACATCATGTGCATGTACAGTGCATTGATGTCGTATGTTGTGTACATGTATGGCACATTTGTATTGGTGCCTGTGGGTGTGGTGTGTACCCAATGTTAGAACTGGGGAGTATTGAGTCATTTTATATATATCTTCTACACCAAAACTGGAATATCTCCCCCATCTAATACCCAATCAAGGCACAGACATTAATATTCCCATGAATTTAGGAATGGGGTTTCCCCCACACTCTCTACCCAGCCCCATACCTAGCTCCAAGGGCTGGCTCACATCATTTGGACACATTGGGAAGGATATGTTAGAACCAGGGACCATTGAGTCACTTCATATATATATTCAACATTCACACTGCAATATCTCCCCCAGCTATTACCAGATCAGGACGCAACTTCACACTGAAGTTAGATACATCATGAGAAACCTACTATAATATTCCCATGATTTTAGAAGCGGGTTTTACCCCACACTCTCTACCTGGCCCCATACCTACCCCAAGGGCCGGCTCACCTCATCTGGACACGTTGGGAAGGGGATACACTGGCATGTGGATTTCTATTCAGTATATTATCTATTTGTCAGGAGCCGGATACTGACGGACTTCGGTACTGCCGAAGGGTGTTGTCGAAAAGGTCGGGCGGACTATGGCCAAGTCCTGCAGGCCAAGAGTAGTGGCGTTGGCTTCAACGTACTCGTCCGTTGCGCCCTACTTGCCGTGCGTGCCACTGTATTTGCAACAGACAGATACTCAGGGGGATGCTGAAGATGCCGGCCTGAGTTGAGGACTTAACAGAAGAGAAGAAGGTAGAAGGGCCTAAGCCTAGTCGATACCCAGAATGAGGAAGTATGTACATGCATGTCCTACTTATATAGGTTAAGAAGCGACATGTGGAATAAGGAATGTGGGACAACAAGGTATGCAACGCATGTGGTTATTGTCCACAACGAGTAAAATTAGAATAAGAGATGTAAGGTGGAAATAGAACAATGAAGGACAGAATAATAGGACATGCCCTAGCACAATAGGAAGTGCCCGATTGTAAAACAAGGCCATGACCGAAGATAACACAAGGGCAGGAAGTGCCGAGGTGAGGTGGACCGAGGAGTGAGGAGTGGGCGTAGGAATGAGGGATGTGACCGATATGTGCGTCCGGCCGAGAACGACTCATTGAATGGTTCGTGCTTGGTTATTAATGGAGTATTTTAGTCGGTACGGCCGAGTTATCGGGTCCTCGGTACGTGTACTTGACACTATTCCATTCTATTTCTATCACTTCCCCTGTGAAGTTTTCATCTGTATCATCCCCACCGCATATATGCGGGTGTACCACGTGCACGGCCGCATTAGGCCGGCTTCTAACTTCACTCCGTGAAGTTTTCGTCTTACTAATCATCTTCTACTTTGTATAAATACAAGAGATATTTAGAGTAGTACAATAACCATAAAAAAGCAATTATACCTGTATCGTTGCCCCCCATCACACTAGCCTTTAGGCTACACTCATATATCCATCACTCGCGCTGAACGAAGGTTAAGCGCCGAGTGCATACTTCCTATTCGGGACTAGGACACCAGCTACTCGTCGCACAGCAAGGCCGGGTCACAGTTGGGTTTCCAACACAAATATATTATATCATATCACTACATAGTATATCTAACTTGTGGGGGAACCACAAGTCGTTAAACCGACGCTTTGGCGCCCAGGCCGGATTACCGGTATGGCGCCTAAGCGGAGAGTAAACCCGGGACTCAGCTCCAGTAGATTTGCTGTAGAGCAATATATTTCCTAGTGATAAATACTATAGAAATCACAGGAAATTCTAGGGAATCATTCCCCTTATTGTCCCACCGACTCTCCGATATTACAGCGCGGGAAAACCCCAGGAAACCCTATCTGACAGACCCATCTACAGATTAAAAGTCTCACAGGTTAATCTACAGGATATACGGGCATGTGGTTTTACATTCAGTTTATTTTCTATTATATTCTATTCTATTTCCAACTTCCCCCCTGTGAAGTTTTCATCAATATAGTCTCCACTGCATATGTGGGTGTACCACGCGTATGGCCGCATTGGGCCAGCTTCTAACTTCACTCAATGAAGTTTTCACTTATAAATAAGTTTTCTATTTTATATAAAACACTAGCAACTTGTAGTAGAATAACAAGCAATTATAATTGTATCTTTGCCCCCCATCACACTAGCCATTAGGCTACACTTGAATATCTTTGCCTCATGCTGAACCGAAGGGTAAGCACCAAGCGCACTTTCCTATTTAGGAGTAGAACAACACAAACTCATTGTACAGCAAGGGTGGGTCATAGTTGGGTTTCCAACCATATATAATATTATCTATCACTACACATTAAATTTAACTTGTGGGAATATATAAACCGACACTTTGGCGCCCAGGCCTGTTTCCCAGTACGGTGCCTGAGGGAGGGCCAAACCTGAGACTGAACTCCCAGTAGAATTGCCATAGAGAAAAATTTTCCATAGTGATAAATACAGATAAAATCACACAGAAATCTAGGAAATTATCCCCCTCATTTTCCCACTGACTCTCTGATATAACAGTGTGGGAAAACCCCAGGAAACCCTATCTGCCATACCCAACTACAGATCAAGAGTCTCAAGGCTTCTACACCCAACACCCTTCCACTCATGGAAAAAAACCCATGGGTTGATTGGTTCAGGTTCCCCATGGGTTGGGTGCAGGTCACCCACATTTGACTCATGGGAGACCATGCCATTCCCTATCTGCTTATCCTTCCCTTAGAATCAAGTAAATAAATAGTTCAATATATTCAAGACACAATTGATTCCACAAACACACATGCTGAGCTCTTCATTAGATGCTGTGCAACAGGAACTTGTTTGTCAGTGAAATATAGCTATGACAGATGACAAAAACAATGCAATCGATCTCGACAGTAAACATCGATGACTCACGAAACATAGAGGTTCTCCGCATAACCTACTGTCGTTTAGTAGCGCCCCGGGTCTTGATGGAACCACAGAAACATCGTGTAGTATCGGTATCGCAAGTGGGGGAACCCGTTTGCAAATTACATATCGACAGGTACATACCATCTTAGGGCATCTTGTTTCTCGGGGAAAGAAGTGCACGCTAGGGAACCAAAGACTGTCTGCCACGCACATCACAGACCTTGTTGTCACATTTCGCATCAGTCGAGACAGTTGGCGTTATCCTCTTTCTTCTCAGCTTCGCGGATGTTGGGGAATGCAGTTCAAATGGCTAGTATGGCACCCTGGAACCCATATCACCGACCTTGTGTTCACAGTACATAGCATCTTATCCGTTTCTTAGCCCAGAACCCGGAAGCAAGCTGTACTATCGTCTTCATATTTGACGGAATGAAGCTTGACCATTATCGGTACATTAAAATCATAAATGCAACCCGAAAGCATTGTTGTCAGTAATTCACCTTGGATCCGCCATGAAGCATTTTGACCTGAATAGAAGAGCCAACAGACGTTGAACAAACACAACAGCCGTGGAGGAAACAAAGGAGATTCCTGTATCAGCATCTTCATATTTCAAATGTTCATTATGGAACCAAAGAATCCCTTCCACGCACATGACAGACCTTGTTTTAAAACTAGGCATCATGTGAAACTCTTAACCAAGAGCCTGGGAGCAAGCTGTATCGTCATCTTCATTTTCGACGCAATGAAGCGTTACATTCAAAGACCCCCAAAGCACTGTTGTCAGTAATTCACCTGTTGGATCTGCCGAGAAGCATTTGGCATGAAATAGAAGAAACACGAGGCTTTGCCAAAAACATGTCGATCACACACCGTTACAAGCTGCATCGAGTTATTTTTGGTGTGGCAGGCAAGGGGTACACAGAATGCTATGTATTCGTAGGGAAATAACATTATTCTCAATCACCGCTGGCTCTTCCTCGCCACTCGTCTTTCAAGTACCTCGTGAATCTAAACTTCGTCCCAGTTTGTCCTTGTCATGGACACTTCTCACAGTTCTCATTATGCTCATAGATGCCCCCAATGCGAAAACCGGGCATTCCAATCATTCGAGCAAGAATCCTTCTCGAATAATCATGTTCAGATTTATGAGGGCGCGTGAGAATATATTCTCGTGACATATATTATCAGATATCTTGACTGTCTTCGGCGGCACAGGACACAATATGGAGAACCTTCGACATCGCTCCGCTCGCTGCCACTACCTCCACCATCTTATATGGATATGGCTCATGCAAGTTCTTCTCATGGCAGAAACGCGCCTCGGAGGGCCCGTGGGTGTATTTTCTTACTCCAGACAATAAATTTAACCGAAGTATGGGTGACGCCACAGGACAGCCCAATTTGAGAAAATACCTGAACCATCACGTACGGACTACTATGGGTGTATATGCTTCCCCAATATTTTCACAATGACAATGGAATCTCCCAATATTGGAACCAGCCATGCCCAAGTTCCCTACTAAACTTCTCGAGAAACATCGCAGAACCACATTGAACACAAAAGCCATATTGCTCCAATTATAATGAACCATTGAGTCTAAGTATGTTTCAATACTAGCAAAGATGTTTACCCGATGCTGACGTTCTTTGGGAGAACGTAGCTCAATACACCGGTGACCAATTACGAGATGTCGCCTCTGTTTCAGGCTCCAGCAGTCATCCATTGTAAGTCATTGTCTGCTGTAAAATGCTGGGACATGCTCATCCTTTGGTTACTAGCATACGGGTCCCAACAGCCCACAACAGCCCAGGGTTCACATGGGATCGACTGCCAGGTCCAAAAACAAACATAGATTCTTCATCTCACATTGAAATAGAGAGATGGAAGAATGACATCGTAGCTGGTGGTCCGAACCAGTGGGTACTTTTGGGGGCGTAGGGGCAACAGCTTTGACTGACGGAAAGGGACAGATCATATGGCTCGGCCACCAGCTACCCTGAAAACACTAATAATTACGGAGATGGGCCCGCATATCCACTGACAGCGGTCCCACCTCCCGCAACAAGTGATCCGGAACAGCTAGAGATCACCAACGACCTTATGAATGCCGAGGACGGGTGGAATGGGATGATAATCGAGGCAGCTCCTCAGGAATCAATTACAGGCCCCCAACCACCCGTCCACGTCACAGCTGCAAGTGACATATACCAGACACCCTCCGGAATGTGTCGGTACATGAACGAAGCTGGGTCGGCATGCAGGCAATATTTCCCAAAGAGCATCGTTGGAGCACGTCACTGGTTGACAACCCACGTGATGTCAGAGTTATTAAGGATTGACCTCGGGGAACTCCAGATGGCGTAATCCCGAACGCTCACGACCATCACGAAGGTGGAAGTCGCCAGGAGATATAGAGTATTCTGTCCCATCGCAGGATGCCCTCTCACCGAACAGCACAGGTTCTTTGTCCAAGGGACAATTTGGTTAGGCACCTGGCTGAGTGTCACGACTCACAAAAGACAGACGCAGAAGTGTGGGCGCAACAAAACATGGAGCTGTGGAAACACTCTCCGCGGGCCACACTCGAATCTACTAATTGTTGGGAAGCTGCCATATGGCGGATATACCAAGCTTCTTGAGGCAGAGAACCGACGTAATATATACAAGTTTCGGCAATTATCGTGGCGGGAAGACGAGGGTGCCCAATTGCACGTGATTTGTCGGACAGTCTCTCTACCGACCAGTCCCGAACGAAGTGCTGCGTGCATGTCTGTTGTTTACAAACACATGTTATCACCATACATCTGGTTGCTTTTTTTACTTGCCCGCCGTAACGAA
>QLPI01009369.1:0-13800 GCA_003314275.1 Chroogomphus rutilus
GCCGCAGTTCTGATCTTTCAAATTGACCTGTTGAAGTCAAGTTCAATTGACGGTCGTTGCTTAACAACTCTTTGCATTGTAAGTTGAACAAATAATGTGGTCCAAGGGCGCTTCTTCCGGTATCATTGTCTTGCGTATATGATCCGTGTTGCCGAATCGCGCAGGAGAAGCGGGCCGTGGGAAGTTAAGACAGTACCAAGAGCCAGAAGCGCCGGGAACCTGACGACAGAATAAAGCACACAACAAAATAAAAGGAAGATGATCTGATGCGTTCCTCTTCCTCTTGAATATCTATAGATCATGTCCAACATTGCAGACGTTGCAGACAAGTCTTTTGATTATCTGATCGCGGGCGGAGGAGTAAGTCTTTACACGCACCTCTCTGCAATCACATATGTAACCTTCACAGACCGCGGGCCTGGCCCTTGCGGCCAGATTGAGCGAGGATCCCTCGATCTCCGTTGCTGTGCTTGAGGCTGGACATCCCAACCTCGACGACCCAAACATTCTCGTCCTTGCTCAGTTCGGCAAAACGTTCGGAAATCCACAATACGACTGGGCGTTCCACACAACCAAGCAGACGCACTGTAATGACAGAAGTATATTCTGGGCCCGTGGAAAAGGTCTTGGGGGTAGCTCGTGCATGAATTTTTATATATGGATGTAAGATGTATGTCTTGATCATTGATTCCGCGTCTCACGCATGAGAAGTAAACCCCCTGCTGCTGATATGGACGCAATAGAGAAACTGGGTAACCCTGGATGGGGATGGGAGAGCTACTTAGAATACACCAAGAAAAGCGAAACGTAAGTCATGGTTTACTGGCTCCTCCATTCCTAAAATTCCTCTATATTCAAGCTTCCATGAGCCGACAGAGGAGCAACTTTCCAAATACCCTCACTCTTTCAACAGAAATTCCCGAGGTTATACAGGTCCAATACAAACTGCATTCACTTCAGAAATGGTTCATACACTTGACATTCCATTTCAGCAGACGATGCGCAATAAGGGTCTCAAGGCAATCGATGATCCATATGGTGGAGACGTGCGTCATCCAAGAGTAGCAAGCTTATCTTTAGCTTATGTCGTCTCCTATCTAGATCACTGGCGCCTGGATAGCAAACTCAAATATCGATCCACAGACATTCTGTCGCTCATACGCAGTAACAGGGTACTACCAACAGCAAAAAAACCGTCCCAACCTCACAGTACGATCTTACTTGGACAAAAAATCCACACTCTCACTCACTCACAATTAGATTCTCACCTCAGCCACCGTCACCCGGGTGTTGTTCGCCGATCGTCGTTCTCCAGAAGGAAACCTCATTGCAACAGGCCTCGAGTTCCGTTCCGAATACGACTCGGATCCCTCGCACGCGTACGTCGTGCATGCTCGAAAGGAGGTCATTCTCTCCACAGGTTCAATAAAGACGCCGCAACTCCTCGAGCTCTCCGGTATCGGGCGTAAGGATATCTTGGACCGGCTCGGAGTTGATGTCAAGATCGATCTAGCCGGTGTGGGTGAAAATGTGCAAGAACACGTGTTAGCCAGTACTGTGTCACCCTCTATTTCTTGCTTTCGTTGTAACGTCGTTGCTGACCCTTGGTTATCTATATTGACAGCACTCTCCTACGAACTCAAAGACGATATCGATCATCAGACGATGGACCGGTTGTTTGATCCGGAATATGCTGCAGAGCAAATGAGACTCCAGTATTCTCACTTCCGTTGCTGACTTTGTTTCACATCACTCATGTCCAACCCCAGCGCCGAGCACAAAGGCATGCACGGTCTTGGAATCACATCCTTCACCTATCTCCCACTTTCTTTGGCAAATCCGCCGGAAGCATCTTCCCTCATCTCCAAAGCACGTCAATCCATCCAGGAACAAAAACCTTCTGGAAAACTGCCGCCTGGCCTCACAGAGCAGTATGATATCCAGCTCGCGGCACTTATGGACGATACCATTCCCGATCTCGAAATCGGGTTGTTCCCTTCTGCATTTCTCGGGGCTGTCAGTGCGTTCCTCTCATTTTGTTCTCTTGTACAGTTGTTTGGAATGTGACTGCGCTGGCTGCCAGCCCCTCCGGAGCCTGGAAAGAAGTATGTTACCCTGGCATCGATCCTTAACCATCCCTTTTCCCGCGGAACGATTGTGACTATCCCTTTTTTTCCATTGACATATAAATTATACATTAACTTCTGTACCAACCAGCACGCAGCGAGTCAAGATCCTACGCAGCAGCCGGACATTGATCCCCACTACTTTGAGAATGACTTTGGTGAGTCTTCTGTTTTTCGTCTGTTCGTTACACCCTGAGTCCATTATCCACTTACACCCTTGTATGGTTCCCTTTTGCTACCTTGACAGACTTGGAGATTATGGTCCAACATCTCAAGTTCTCCCGGTCATTAATAAACATCGAACCCTGGAAATCACTAGTAAACTGCGAAGTGGACCCTGGCCCAAAGTGTACTACAGATCAAGAGTTCAGGGGTCCGTCCGTTTATATTTCCCCTAGACCTGGTTTCATATTCACTGATTCACTGATACCCGCTGCTCCCAGAGTACATCAAGAATACACTCGGGACTACTTGGTGAGCAACTTATGATCATGTGATCTATTTGACAACCCACAATTCATAAATCCTACCGCTGCCAGGCACACAATTGGCTCCTGTTCCATGCTTCCGCTAGACAAGCAAGGCGTTGTCGATCCAGAATTGAAGGTGATGTTCGGATAATCTGGAAGACGCAAGATATATGTGCTAAAATGTTATTTTTTTCTTCTTACGATCAGGTGTATGGAACCACAAACCTCCGCATCGTAGATATCTCCATCATCCCCATTCACATCGCAGCACATACACATGGTATGCCCAACTCCTTTCTCGTCGATGTTTACTTCAGTTCAATTTTTTTTCCCATTAGCTACGGCGTACGTGATTGCAGAAAAGGCAGCTGATATCATCCGTGCAGCTCGTTGAGAGTGACTGTACGATTCCCTACATGTCTGTCGAGGTTGGTAATGAGAGGGAGTCGGTTACCGAGATTTGAAATCATGTAACTCAATATGTATAATTAATATCATCAAGGGCGATTCTCTAGTGTAGGTTATCTGTCCAATGTTTCCAATATGAGGCCGTTGAAGATTTTTTTGAGGTGGTACAACACAGACACCTTGTGTCAAAAAGATGCCGGGAGTTGATTGATGCCTCATTGAAGTCTTACTAAAAGGCACTTCATTACATGACGTCAGTATTTAATGTTTGACTCTCAATGGATTAGGCAATCATCCCTAACACTGGCCTCTTTCCCTTGTAGTAAGGTAATCAAATTGAGCTATAAATTTTTAATTTTTAATTTGAGGCATATTACCCAAAAACAAAATTAAATGTAAATGCATGGTTTTGGTCAATATAATGAAGCTGAAAGAGTCCTCGTAAGTTAGAAACTCATATCTTTACTTTCACAAACCTATATATGCCATATCTACATTGGTGATGATGTTTTGAACTCTGTTGAAACCTGTGCATATAGGTGACTTGGTAGCTCCTTTCTGATTTAAGAAAGTCGACATACTCAGTGTTAAAGAATCCCACTACCTCCCTATTCAGTAATTTATTATCACCACTGTTCGAACCAGGTAGGCATGCGTATTATTTATCCTGTGTATTGAGTCGCCCGTGCAGCGGCCACAAGTCATGAACGCGTTACAATCACACGCATCAGCACATGTGACAAACGCGTCAGTCACCTATCACGCGTCATTGATGGGAACCACACGCGCCTCTAGGAGGGGCGTGCGCAGGCATACGCAGCGTTGAGTAGACGCTACACTTACTATATAACTAGAGAGTAGCATAAACTTTACTCCCAATAAATTGCAATAAACTTTTACAACAAGTTGAAAACAGAAAGCCTTTTATCTAAAGCTAGAACATAGACTAAACACTAAGACCTCTATTCTCCCCTCATTTCTATTTGCCTACCCTAAAGTCTAAGATATTAAATTATCTAATATATTCACCAAGAACCACCACATGTTATATTTTTCTACCCATCACATTCTGCTATATAACATATAAAGATTGGGAAACAAATGTTTCAAAGATATATATATAAAACATATATACATCCCACTTGTTATTATATCACTCAGTATCACAAGGCTGTGACTCAAATTTATACCATCTATAAATATAAGGTATTCAAGGTTTCATAGAAATGTGGAGGTGCTCAACATGTTATCCATTTGGAATTGCTGAAGAGTCAGATGATCTATACACATATATTACTGATTATATAAATTTTGGGTTAAAGTTATTTTGGTCAAGTGTTAAATGTGCATGTCAGGTGCTTAATAGCAGTTACCGAAGGATTCCATAGGTTTCTGAAGGATTTCCACAAAGGTAAGAGGTCCCAAGGATGAAGGGGGTCGAAGGTTGTAAGGTCAGAGGGTTGAGGAAACAGAAAGGATGGAAGGTGGACAACAAAGCACCGGGACTTAGGCTGGTGGTTGGTTCATGATGAACTTAGATGACTAGTTGTGCTGGTGTTTGAGGTGGAAGGGACTTGGTTTCAATTTATGTGTTGCACCCTCCTCGATCATCTGGCCCTAATTTCTGAAAGTCAGAATGCACAAAGATACTAAGTCAGAATTAGGCCATAAACTCAAGTTGTCAAGTCCACGATACCGTGCTCTGATTCACTTGGCAATACCAACCAACCAACCCTTACCTATATCATCCCTCACCAGTGCATGGTCTCAGCTCGGTATATTTGGTTCATTATTTGGTTCATTTTCCCTACCCCACCCTCCTATTCTTTATTATTCTTCTATTCCCCATCCTTCCCTCTGCCTGTCTACCCTTGGATCATGTCCTATTCATTTATTACTTGGTAGCGGCCCCATTGTTTTATATTCAGCCACCCTCTATTGTTCTATTTTCCCTCACACTCCTACTTGTTTATTATCGGTCATATCTCATTGTCTTATTCTTGTTTACATCGTATTGTTCTATTCTAGATTGCTGTGGACAATACCTCCACATGGTCTACATACCTTATTCTTTTCTCCATGTCTTATGCCACCCTGATTCCACATTCTGCCTCTTAGCCTATATAAGTAGTGAATGCATGTACATAGTTCCTCAGTCTGAGTATCAACTAGGTTTACGCCTTCCTGCTCTCCTCCCTCTGTTCAGAAGTCCTTCACTTGGACCGATACTCTTGGCATCCTTTCGAGCATCTCTTCCATCCCAAATCAGTGGCATGCACAGGAAACAGGGAGCAACACACGAGCATGTTGAAGCTAAGCCACTACGACTGGCCTGCAGGACTTTGTGTTATGAACCACAACTCAGACCATTCCCCAAACAACCTTTCCGCAGTTCCATTCAGAAACCCATGACTTCCAAACCTGACTCCTTTCCGTGACTCTGAAAATCATGGTTCTGCACACAACAACAAACTTAAGATCATCGCATACCTTGTCCCCTTGTTTTTGCCCCTCCATTAGCCCCTTGTATTTTTCCTTCTCCCCTTGTCTTTACTTGACACAAGTTAGTACAAGGATAGATACATGTATATAAGACACTAGTCAACTGGACTATTTGCCAGTATGAATATTGATTTAGTTCTGCATCATAGTTCTGATTCAGTTCCAGTAACTTTCCGACTTTCCGAAATTAGGGACAGATGATTGAGGAGGGTGCAACATATGAGTTGAAGCCAGTCCCTGTGACGTCAAACCACTTGAACGACTAGTTGAATTACCTAATACCAAGAACAGTCCTAGACCCCTGGCGCTTCCCGTCTTTCTGCCCCTTTCTGTCCGCGAACCTGCAACCTTTAGTCCCCCAGCCTCCGGAGTACAAAACCCCCTTCGGAAGCCATTTGGAACTGCCAGAAATACTCCTAGAGGTATCTAGCTAAGCACCTGATACGTGGACTTAACACTTGGCTGATTCCCAACCATACCTTTGGCATTACCGAGGCCTGACACAAGTCCAAAGCTAGACACAAATTAAGTCAATATTCATACTAGCAAACAGTCCAGTTGACTGAAGGTTTATATACATGTAGTCTACCTTGTATTTTCTACTGTCTGGTCTAAAGGCAAAGGGAGGGAGGAAATACAAGGGGCAATAGAAAACAAAGAACAAGGGAAGTAAGGTACATGGGATCCTTCGAGGCACCTTACTACAAAAGCAAAATCATAGTTGTGGGATCACAGAACCTTGGGATCATAGAACCTCAGATCATGGAAAAAAATCATAAAATGGGTGGGAGGAGGATTACTTTTGATATCATGACTGGAAAATCTCTGGGAATGGCAGGGGCAATTGCACAACTGAGTTAGATTAAATTGAGGGGCATTGTCAGACCTCAGTAATGGCGAAGGTATGGTCAGGAACTGGCCAAGTCCTGCAGGCCAGTCGTAGTAGCTTGGCTTCAATGTGCTCGTGCATTGTACCCTACCTCCTGTGCATGTCACTGATTTGGGACAGAAGAGATGCTCGAGAGGATGCCGAGAGTGTCAGCCCAAGTGGAGGACTTCTGAACAGAGGGAGGAGAGCAGGAAGGTATAAACCTAGTTGATACTCAGACTGAGGAACTATGTACATGCATTCGCTACTTATATAGGCTAAGAGGCAGAATGTGAAATAAGGGTGGTATTGTCAGGAACCATACGCCGGCATGCCCGACTATTCATTTCAGCCCACTCAGCCCAACTCCGCCCTCGCTTGCTTATCCAACCATACCCCCTCAGCCCATGGACTATATGCACCTCGTGTATCCGTCTTGGCATCACATGCTCCTGTCAATTCACTCCACTCATTTACGTCACACTCCATATGCTCGCTATTCCATTCTGTCTTCATTTACATTTAATATCCTTTCATTTACATTTAATATCCTTTCATTTACATTTAATATCCTTTCATTTACGTTTCACTCCATTTTCATCTATTCGCAATTCCGCTCAGTCTTTCGTATCCGATCTGCTATTATGTTCCTTAGGGTAACTCCATTGGGAATTGGAGTGATACGTCACTCCACAATGTCATGGAGGAGATTATTATTTGGGGCGTAGTATTTCTGTTCTCGCTTTTCACGATCCTTGGCTTTCTCATTCTATTATAGGAATCTCTTTGACTCCTAATAGATTAGAAAGTAGTATAAAAGATCTTCTACTCATAGTTCAGTCTTCAGTCAGATAATCAACCTTGATTTTGACTAAGGTTCTTCTGTTCATTTCTGTCTGTCTTGCCTTTACGAAATTGGGGACCATGCGGTCTAGTGGATGCAACACATAACATTAAAGCCAAGCCCCATTCAGAACCTGGCCATTGCCTCGCCTTTGGGAGATTAATCATATTACGATTACATCCTTTCTCGACATCGTAACAGGTATAAGACATGGATAAAAGAATAAGGTATGTAGACCATGTGGAGGTATTGTCCACAGCAATCTAAAATAGAACAATATGATGTAAACAAGAATAAGACAATGAGATATGACTGATAATAAACAAGTAGGAGTGTGAGGGAAAATAGAACAATAGAGGGTGGCTGAATATAAAAAAATAGGGCTGTGACCGAGTGATAAATGAATAGTGAATGTCCTGAGGGTAAACGGGCAGAGGCAAGGATGGAAAATAGAAGAATAATAAAGAATAGGAGGGTGGGGTAGGGAAAATGATCCAAATAATGAACCAAATGTACCGAGCCAAGTCCACACACTGGTGAGGGATGATATGGGTAAGGGTCGGTCGGTCGGTATTGCCAAGTGAATCGGAGTACAGTATCATGGACTTGACAGGCATGGACCAAAACATCAAGCACCTTCAATGAGATGACTAGAGAATGGCATGGGTCATCCACAGGTCAAATGTGGGTGACCTGTACCTGTCAAATACATGATGCTGAGCTCTGGTTTACTCAGTAGTACTGATCAAATGACCCTTACCGTTTAATCCCACACACCAGTGACAAGTCATTCCTCACTAGTATGTGGTCTCGGCTCAGTACATTTGGCTTATCATTTGGTTCACTCCCTTCATCCCATCCCCTCTATTCTTTGTTATTCATTGATTCCCCATCCTTGCCTTTACCTGTTTCCCCTTGGGACATTTACTATTCACTTATTATTCAGTCACAGCCCTATTGTTTTATGTTTGGCCACTCTCTATTGTTCTATTTTCATCCACACTCCTATTATTTTATTCTCAGCCATATTTCATTATTCTATACTCATTTACATTTCTTATTCTATTCTTGATCATTGTGGACAATACTTCCACATGGTCTCCATGCCTTATTGTTCTCCATTCCTTATGCCACCCTGATCCTACATCTCACTTCTTAACCTATATAAGTAGTGCAATGTATGTAGATAGTTCTTCACTCTGAATATCAACTAGGTTTATGCCTTCTTGCCCTCCCTTCTTCTGTCTAAAGCCCCTTACTTGGGCCAACACTCTTGGCACTCTCCGAGGTATCCCTTCTGTTCCAAATTAGTGGCATGCATGGAAAGTAGGGTGCAACACACAAGTACGTAGAAGCCATACCACTTCAATCAGCTTGTAGGACTTGGCCAATTCCTGCCAACATCATGAAGTCAGCATTCTTAGTATAGTGCTGGCCCACGCATTGTTGGCAGTACTAGTGCCTGACAGTACCTAACCAATGGGGAACCCAAACCCATCCACTCAGTGTCTGAAGTTTTCTTGCTTTTTCTTCTTGTCACCCTTTTACTCTACTGCATCTAACAAGCCTGTCTGCCTTTGAGGCTTCCAAGGCCACTATTGAAACAATGCAGGGCCTTTATAATATAATAGTGCCTTTGATTGAAGGTTCATCATATAATAGCCACAAGGTATGTGTGAGATTTGTTTAAATTTCAGAATTTTTTACTTATTGGATTTGCAGTATGCCAAGATTCAGCTCATGTACAACATGAGTATAGAGAATGAGTATATCCTTTCTATTGAAATGTAACCTGGTGGGATTTCTGATGACACTTGGGTAAAGGTGAGAATGGCCAGGAAGAAGTATACCAATTGCAACAAATGTCAGAATTCTTATGTGGGTAAGTGAGATGGTGATGTTGACTGGGGGGCCTGCACCTGGTGTACACACAGGGGAGTCAAGTGTAATATCAATTTTCAAGGTAGAGGGGCCATGAGGAAGAGGATGGATAAGGGTAAGTGTAAGGAGAAGGAAATTGTCCTAGAGGACAAGGAGCCAGAAGAAGGTCCTTTAAAAAGGCAAGGTGTTAAATCTGCGTGTCAGTGCTTAGCTAGAGGCTTCCAAAAGGGTTTCCAGAGGCTTCTGAAAGGGTTTCTGGAGGCTTCCAAATGGTTTCCGAAGGGGGTTTCATACTCCAGAGGCAGAGGGGCTAAAGGCTATGGGTTCACAGTTGGAATTGGAATGGGGGCGGAAAGATGGGAAGTGCTGGGGGGTCTTAGGACTGTTCACAGTATAGGGTGGTATGAGTGGTTCGAGGTCACAAGGACTTGGCTTCAAGTTATGTGTTGCGCCCTCCTCGATTGTCTGTCTCTAATGTTGGAAAGTCAGAAAGTTTACCAGAACTGAATCGGAAACTTCAACGCAGAATTAAGTCGATATTCATACTGGCAAATAGTCCAGTTGACTGGTGACTTATATACATGTATCTAGTCTTGTACTATCTTTTGCCGAGTAAAGACAAGGGGGGGAAGAGAGTACAAGAGGCAATACAGAATGAAAAACAAGGGAGTGAGGTATGCGATGATCCTACACATCGTTTATCAAAGGAGCAGAACCTTGACTTTGGAGCCTTCGGAGGTTCAGAAACATGGAACCTCGGATTGATGTATTGGAATATCGGAAAGCGGTTATTCAAATTTTGAGTGGTTGGAAAGGTCCCCGAAATGGTACGGGTGGTTGTGGGGTTTAATGTGGGTTTATTTGCGGCATGGGCCATAACACAAGGTTTGAATGTCCTCCACCTCTATCCCTTATATCACTTCTCCTGCCATCATCTCCCCCTTCTCCTTAGCCACTACTTCCCCCAACTGCTTCACCTCTACTGATTTTGGCAATGATGCCAACACCTTCCCTACCACCTATGCCTCTGCCCTCACCACATTATGTTCCTCCCCTACCTCCTTTTATTCTCTCACTACCACTCCCACCTCTTGCAAGTGCTACCATTTTGGCAGCATCTCCAAGTGTCTCACCAGCCATTGCACTTATAGATACAGTAGGGGACAAAACCATTCAAGTGTTTTGAATATTTGTGTTGTACTGTAAATAACGGAAGGATTACATAATCAAAAAATATGACATAATTAGTGGAGATAGCCCTGCTTCTGAACTTGTGGTCATAATCAAGATGATTATGTAACTCTCAATATTCATTGAGATATCAATTATGAAAAAATGAAGCATTTGAACGGTGTTGTCCCTCACAGTTATTAATGCAATAAATTGTATATACAGGGCTGGAAATCACATGACATTGTATGAACCTTTTTATAGTTTGTTTATGTTCAAATAAAGCCAAACATCCCTTGTTCAGAACCATGAAGCCTTTCTGTGCTGCTAAAGTTGACTCTATCATCCAATTGCTCACAACTGGTCATTCTAGTCACTACATCTCTTCTTACCTTTAGTGTCTCTGTTGGCTCTATCTCTACCATTTGCAGGAAACACTGTCCTGATATACCCAAGGCCACTGGTGGTCACCCATCCAAGATATCCCCATCCAACATCCACTATATTGTATCGCTCATAAGATTGAGAATGCAACCCAGGGTACTCAGGTGCTCAAAAACATTCTCAATGAACCAGTGACATTCAAGACTATAAGGAGGAACCTGAAGAAGGCTGGGATGAAGGCAGTTGTAAAGAGAAAGAAGCCACTTCTTAGTGCAAGGCATAGGAAGGCAAGGAGGGAGTTTGCAGAAGCTCATCTGGAGTGGACTCTAGAGGACTAGAAGCATGTTGTCAGGTCAGATGAGATCAAAATCAATCAATGGGGGTCAGATAGAAGGAGATGGGTGTACAAAAAGGCTGGAGAGCCTTTGAATGAGGGTCAGATAGAAGGAAATAGGTGTACAAAAAGGCTGGAGAGCCTTTGAATGAGAGGCTAGTTGAGGGAACACTGAAGTTTGGTGGAGGTTCTGTGATGGTATGGGGTTGTATGTTATGGGAAGGACCTGGCTATGCTGCCAAAATGGATGGAAGGATGGATGGGGAGTTGTACAGGCAGATTTTGGATGATGAGCTTCAGGCTAGCCTGGAGTATTATGGTGAAGATTCTACTGACATTATTTTTTAACACGATAATGACCCCAAGCACACATGCAAGAAGGCCACTGAGTGGTTTTTTGACCATGGCTATGAGGTCATGAAGTGGCCAGCTCAGTCCCCTGACCTAAACACCATTGAACACCTCTGGACTATTGTCAAAAACCACCTTTCTGCTATGAACACCCCCCTAGTGGAGTTCATGAGCTATGGAAGAGGATTGGAGTAGAATGGGAGAAGATAGAGCCAGAGGTGTGTCAGAAGTTGATTGAGAGCATGCCTAGAAGGGTGCAGGCAGTGATGAGAGCAAATGGGGGCTTTACCAAGTACTGATATATACCATTTCTTGTTTAAAAAATGTGAGGGATGAAATTGTTCAAATGCTTCATTTTTTTAAATAATGAATATCTCAATGAATATTGATAATTACATAATCATCTTCATTCTGACCACAAGTTCAGAAGCAGGGCTATCTCCACTAATTATGTCATATTTTTTGATCATGTAATCCTCCTGTTATTTACAGTACAATACAAATGTTCAAAACACTTGAATGGTTTTGTCCCCTACTGTAGATGCAACCTGTGAGTTATCCAAGGGTGTAGGGAAACTGTGGAATGAAGTTGCACATATGAGGGGTGAACTTTCTAGATTGGCCAAAGTGCATGCAGAATGATGGTCAGTGGAGAACAGGGCTGAGCCTATCTGTAAAAGATATTGGTTTATATACTATTGCAAATGCTTTAGTCATATAGCTTCCTACATGTAACTACAAGGCTTGTCTTAACCACCACATCCTCCATCTGTGTCTGTATCTATGTCTGTATCTGTGTCTGTGTCTGAGATTTTCTCTCTATTATTATTTGGTATTTTACTGTGTTGAACAGAAGAATGAGGTGAGGTGTGAGTTATGACCATGGGGAACTGGAAGTATCAAGGTAGGATAACTGTGTCAGTCACATATGTCATAATTGATCATAAAGTTCAAGATTGTTGTAAGGGTTGCCAGGCAATTCATCATATTGGAAAGATTATAGTTGGTGAGACTGAAAATCTTAGGCAACTCCAGGAGGTTATGAAACTGCAAGCAAGGATGAGGGAGTGAGCAGCAATTAGAACACGAGAACTAGGCTAACTTTGGGTACAGTTTCTGTCCCAGTCAGGTCACAGTCAAGTTCCATGATTTCAAAACTTTAGTAGCCAAAATGCTTAGTTTTTAAGAAAATGGGTTTGGTTGATGGACCCCTCAAAATATAGTTAATATGCTCTCTTTTCATTGCAGGTATATCCCATCCTCCAGCCAGAGGTCGTTCGTGTCTAAATAAATTTACAGGGTATCGGAACGAAATATCAGCGCAGGATTCCTAACACCAGAGGGGTTATGCATATGATGCTAAAGGGACAAGCAATTATTGTCTCTGACAGTGGCAATACTTTGACTTGTATTATTCCCCTCGTCGCAGATCTATGGCAGACGCCATCTCAGGCCCATATAACATTTTGTAAGGTATAGGTTCCTTGATTTAATTCTCCCAGTGGCAGAATATCTGAACATCTTAACAATCAACGACCGGCAGATCTGTTGAGTGTCTCAACAACACTCGGTCTATGCTCACAAAATATCAGGTCCGGATTATACTCAAAAAACAAGAAAACTCCTGTGTTTGGAATGATGTTTATGATTCAATTCGTGCCACCTGAAAAATTCATGGATCTTGGTTCAGAAATTCGGAGACGAGGTGATGGCGATTCGAAACTTCAAGATAATGCAATTATGATGCTGGATAACTAAATATAGGAACTCTTCATGTTAGGCTGTATTCTCGTGATAGTGATGACTCTGATATGATAAAGGTTCAATTCATCAAGGACGGACAAAAATGGAAGTTCAAGGAACCGGGTCCTCCAGAGATTTTCAATGTGCTTTGAAAATTAGAGCTGTAATGGTATTATAGGCTTCATTGGGGTTCAGGGATGTGATTGACATGGCAGTAATCAATTTTAGATGGGAACAGTTGGTGGGCGAACATTAGTTTCGTAGGCGACCCAGAGGCTTCAGGATGCAAGTGATGAGAGTAGTTGGGACAATGAATTTTCCAACAATGTTGAAAATAATTCTCAATAAAGTTATAGTCACTGTCACGAGAGTTGTGGAAGGTAAAACACTGTGAGGTCATATTCTGGGTTCGGGAACTGCCGCGACGGTCTATTAAAACCCTCGATCGATTTAGCAAGGAGGAAGGGATGGGGAACAATCACATACAACAAGGCAAGGCAGCCTCATGGGATCGTAACCCAACATCGTACAACAAGAGATACTGGCATCCATCCGCCATTAGCTCCGCCACCTCAGGATGACAACCATCTGCGAGGATGCCTGGCATGGCAATCTCAATGACGAAAGTCTCCAAAAGTACATCGACACTTATCCCACAATAATCAACAAGCCTGGATGTCTGGAACATGTGACACCTCTTGCCGCTGCCTGCCTTGGCG
>QLPI01009378.1:0-17587 GCA_003314275.1 Chroogomphus rutilus
GGATGCCAACGTACAGGGAAGAAACTATGGCACCGCGCTGCAGGAGGCATCCCTTCGCGGCCATGAGGGGATAGTTCTCTTGCTTCTAACACACGGAGCGGATGTCAACTGGCAGGGAGGAGAGCATGGCACTGCGCTGCATGCGGCCTCGGTTTATGGCCATCAGGGGATAGTTCTTTTGCTTCTAACACACGGGGCGGATGTCAACATGCAGGGAGGACATTATGGCACCGCGCTACGCGCGGCATCCCTTTGCGGCTATGAGGGGATAGTTCGCTTGCTTCTAACACATGGAGCGGATGTCAACTGGCAGGGAGAACAGTATGGCACTGCGCTGTAGGTGGCCTCGGTTCATGGCCATAAGGGGATAGTTCTCTTGCTTCTAACACATGGGGCGGGTGTCAACATGCAGGGAGGACAGTATGGCACCGCGCTACGGGCGGCATCCCTTCGCAGCCTTGGCATCACATGCATCTGTCAATTCACTCCACTCATTTATGTTAACTGTCAAGTACACATACCAAGATTCCGATAATTTGGCAGTGCCAACCAGATAGTCATCCTATGTCCACATACAAGTGCCCACGCTGCATGCCAATCACTTTGTACGCTGGTCTTGGCTTGGCACATCCACCATCCACATCCCTCATCCTCATCCCTCATTTGCTCTACCTCATTTACCATCCATTAATCTCACCTCATCTACTTGTTATGATGTGAAGGAATGACATAATCATAATTAAATGTAAAATCTCCCAAAAATATTCAATGGCAAGGTTCAGGGTAGAGTAAGGCTTCAACTTATGTGTTGCACCCACCAGATCGCACTGACCCTAATTTCAGAAAGGCAAGACAGAGAATTAGATAATAGAGAATCAAGGTTGATTATCTGACTGCCGACTGAACTACTGAAGTACAAGATCTATATACTACTTTCAAATCTACTAGGAGTCGAATAGATTCCTATAATAGAATAAGAAAGCCAAGGATTGTGAAAAGCGAGAACGGAAATACTATGCCCCAAATAATGATCTCCTCTGTGACATTGGGGAGTGATGTGTCACTCTGATTCCCAATGGAGTTACCCTAAGGAACATAATAGCAGATCAGATATAAGAGACTGAATGGAATTGCAAATAAATGAAAGTGGAGCGGAACATTGTCAAGTATACGTACCGAGACCCGTTTATTCGGCATTGCCGACCGAGCAACCATCCTATATCCACGACCAAGTGTCCACGCCGTATGCATGACACTTGGTACACCGGTCTCGGCTCGGCACATCCACCATCCACACTCCCTGTCTTCACCCTTCGGTCCATCTCCCCTCGGGACTTCCTGTCCTTATATTATCCTCGGCCGTGACTCTATTGTTTTATACTCGGCCACTCCCTATTGTCCTATCCTTGGCCACGTCTCTATTATCTGATCCCTTATTGTTTTATCCCCGTTTGCATCCCTTCATTCTAATTTTATCCGTTGTGGACAATAACCACATGCTCTACATACCTTGTTGTCTCACATTTCTTATTCCACATGTCGCTTCTTAACCTATATAAGTAGGACATGCATGTACATATTTCCTCATTCTGGGTATCAACTAGGCTTAGGCCCTTCTACCTTCTTCTCCCCTGTTAAGTCCTCGACTCGGGCCGGCATCATCAGCATCCCCCCGAGTATCTGTCTATTGCAAATTAGTGGCACGCACAGCAAGTAGGGTGCAACGCACGAGTACGTTGAAGCCAACGCCACTACTCTTGGCCTGCAGGACTTGGCCATAGTCCGCCCGACCCTTTTCGACAGTACCCTTCAGCAGTACCGAAGTCCATCAGTACCTGAAGCTTGACAAACGTAAATGAAAGGATATTAAATGTAAATGAAGATGGAATGGAATAGCGAGCATATGGAGTGTGATGTAAATGGAATGAATGAATTGACAGGAGCATGTGATGCCAAGATGGTGCATATAGTCCGTGGGCTGAGGGCATATAGTTAAATAGCAAGCAAGAGTGGAGTTGGGCTGAGTAGGCTAAAATGAATAGTCGGGTATACCAGCATACGGTTCCTGACACCGCTCCTTAATCCTCGACCCACCTCCCCTTGGGACATCCTGTCCTTGTTCTATCCTTGGCCTCAACCCTATTGTTTTATAGTCAGGCACTCCCTATTGTCCTATTCTTGGCTACATTCCTATTATTCTATTTTTTATTGTTCTATCCCCATTTACATTCCTCCATTCTAATTTTACTCATTGTAGACAATACCCACATGCTCTGCATACCTTATTGTCTCACATTCCTTATTCTACATGTTGCTTCATGATGCAGAAGATGTAAAAACAAGGTGGAACACCAAGCAGTGGCCAAGGAGTGTTCAGAACTTCAGAAGAGTTAATTACCATAAGTAATTCACTCTTAAATGGCCAGCCAAAATTTTATTATATTTTTTGGCAGTTATTTTAGAACTGATTTGACAGGTGACTTTCTTTAGAGGTGTAAAAGGCAACAAATTCCCACAGTGATGTGTTCTTTCAACTGGGCCAAAAGGCCACTATGCCAGGTTATCTGGCATTAGTCTGTGGGCACTATTTAAACAGCAACTTGTTACATGTATTCACCAACCATTGCAATGGTATGTATACAACAAGAGGAGGGTTTGGATCTTATATGCTGACCCAGTTCAGAAGTCTTGTAGAAATATATTGGAGAATTCCCAGTTCCCCAACACACACCCATACGCTACTGCTGTGTTCAATGTAGCAGCATGTACTGATATGATATGCTATAGTGGTGAAAGGGTATGTATGCCCAGAGGAGACAGTGCAATGGGTGGCATATAAAATGGGATCTTAAAGATATCAATTTCACAAGTAAACCCAAACAAAAAAATTAGTAGAACTTACCTATCTACCCATCTTTGTTCTTGTTTCCAACTTTGCAGGTGCAGAGCACAACCCTCTAGACATATGCATAGGGAAAGAGCCATCTTGAGCTTAGCAGTAATCACGGTGATGTTGTTGATGCCATTTTTTGATCATTTTCAAGGGACACCTATGAAGTTGTCATTGTTGTACCAGCACCATCTTCAGATGGTACCAATGAAGTTATTACTGTTTGTTAGGAACCGTACACTGGCATACCCAACTATTCATTTCAGCCCGCTTAGCCCAACTCCGCCCTCACTCGCCTATTCAACTATATGCCCTCAGTCTATGGACTATATGCATCTCATGTATCTGTCTTGGCATCACATGCTCCTGTCAATTCACTCCATTCATTTATGTCACACTTTACATGCTTGCAATTCCATTCTGTCTTCATTTATGTTTAATATCCTTTCATTTACGTTCTGCTCCACTTTCATTGATTCGCAATTCCATTCTGTCTCTTATATCTGATTTGCTATTACATTCCTTAGGATAACTCCATTGGGAATTGGGTGACACATCACCCCCAATGTTATGGAGGAGATCAAGATTGGGATGTAGTATTTCCGTTCTCACTTTTCACAATCCTCGGCTTTCTTATCTATTATAGGAATCTAGTCGACTCCTAGTAGATTTGAAAGTAGTATAAAGATCTTGTACATTCAGTAGTTCAGTCCTCAGTCAGATAATCGACTTTGATTTTTGACTAAGCTAATTCTTCTGTCTTGCTATTCTGAAATCAGGGACCAGTGCGATCTGGTGGGCGCAACATACAAGTTGAAGCTGTGCCCTGCTCTGAACCTTGCCATTGTTTATCTTTGGGAGATATTACATTTATTACAATTACATTATTCCTTCACATTGTAACAGTATTATCTGACTTCGACACCTGATTGCACCTCTTTTCGCATATCATCTTCACATATTATGACCATCATGAATACTCGATCCACTACTTGTAATCTACCCTTTATCGTAGAAGTTCCAAGTCAGTTACAGGAGATTTCCACACTTCGACGGCTGTTAGAACAACCTTCAATTCATGAAGCTGGCCCATCAGGTGGGAATTCTCCTCCTGAATGTGAGGACGATGACAAAGAAGAGCCAATTGACGATAACGATAACGACGAGGCAAATCTGAATCCTATTCAAGTTTCTAATCTGAACCCCACTCATGTTTTCAATCCGACTCTTAATTCCAATCCAACTCTTAATTCCATTTCTAGTATAGAAAAATTGTCAAGGCACTTGTCGATCAATTAGCCCAACCACCTCCTAGATCTAATCCCAACCCTGGTTATCATGCCAAGGTTTGTGAGCCCAAGGTTTACAATAGCACCAACCAAGCTAAGCTTCACACATTCTTCTTACAATGCACGCTGAACTTTCGAGACCATCCGTCTACATTCTTGACGGATGCATTGAGGGTCTAGTATGCCATTTTGTACCTCACAGGTCCCACACTTCAGTACTTTGAATCCATATTCTAGGCAAAATCCAACCTGAGCCTAGTTGGCTTAAGGTCTAGAGAGATTTTCGTCAAGAACTCAAGACCAACTTTGGTCCATTCAATAGTGCTGCATAAGCAGAAATCGAGCTTGGCAAGATAGTCATGAAAGACACCCATCATGCAGCACAATACTTCATCGATTTTACCTGAGCCTCCACTCGTACTCAGTGGAACGATGCCACCCTTACATATGTAACATATAAAGGGTTGGCCAGATGCATCAAGGACAGCCTCCTTCACTTCCCTCGATTCAAATCTCTCGCTGAACTCAGACAATATTCACTTGAGATCAACAGCAGATACTGGGAATGTAAGGAGTTCGACAACTTTGGAATGCCTGCAAAACTGAACGGGTCCTCATCCAAATCCAACTCTAACAACAACAACCAGTCTTCCTCCAACTCTAACAACTGGAACAACAAGAAAAGTAAGAAGAGGGGGAAGAAGAATGGCAATGATAAGTCTTCCAACAATAACAAAACACTAATGACATTTCATCCAAGCTCAGAAAAGATGGGAAGCTATTGCCCGAAGAACATTAAAAGGCAAATCGATGCGGGACTCTGTCTCTTGTGTGCTTCAAAAGTTCACATGGTCAAGGACTGTCCCAAATCCAATTCCCAATCATCATCAACTTCTTCTTCTAACAAAAAAAATAACAACACCAACAACAACAAAAAATCGATGAAAGCACGTGCGACCAAGGCAAGCACATCCGACACCAATGCCGAACACAATACGGTGACAGGGTCGAAAAAATAAGCTACAACCTTGGAAATGCACAAGCTGAGGATTGCGTTAGCCTCTCTCATGTGCTCTTCTTGAACGCCCTTTCTTCTATTTCTTGTGTATCTTCTACTTCTGAGACTTTGAAAACTTCTCTAATACTTATTCTGTCTTGTTCTCTTATCCCTAAGTTTCCTCTTGTTATGTTCTTAGATTGTGGTTCTTCACACTGCTTTATTGAATTATGAGTTGTGAAAAAATATTCTTTGCCTACTAATTCAGTTCCTGCTATTCTGTTGAAATTATTTGATGGTTCTACTAACTCTGTCATTACTCAGACCACTACAATCCCTATCTGATTTCCAACCAGCAAACTTCAGAATGTTACTTTCTACGTAACATTATTGGACAGTAGTTGCTCCGCAGTACTTGGCTTCAACTGGCTTACCTACTACAATCCATCAATTGACTAGGTATTGGGTAGTATAACTTTCAAGACTACAGAACTGACCACCGCTCTGACACCTCAGGCCTCAACCACTGCTTCACAGTCCAGCACTTTGCTTCCAAGCAATCTGTTGCCATCTCTAAAGTTAGAGGCACCATGGATAGCCCTAGTTAATGCAGAAGCGTTAGTTCATGCCTGTAAACTAGAAGAATTGTGTCAAGTACACACACCGAGACCTGGCAATGCCAACCGAGCAACCATCCTATATCCACGACCAAGTGTCCACACCACATGCATAACACTTGGTACACCAGTCTCGGCTCGGTACATCCACCATCCACACTCCTTGTCCTCACCCTTTGGTCCGTCTCGCCTTGGGACTTCCTGTCCTTGTATTATCCTCGGCCATGACTCCATTGTTTTTTAGTTGGCCACTCCCTATTGTCCTATCCTTGGTCATGCTTCTATTATTCTATCCTTTATTGTTCTATGCCCGTTTGCATCCCTTCACTCTAATTTTACTTGTTGTAGACAATAACCACATGCTCTGCATACCTTGTTGTCTCACATTCCTTATTTCACATATCGCTTCTTAACCTATATAAGTAGGACATACATGTACATATTTCCTCATTCTGGGTATCGACTAGGCTTAGGCCCTTCTATCTTCTTCCCCTCTGTCAAGTCCTCGACTCGGGCTGGCATCATCAGTATCCTCCCGAGTATCTGTCTGTTGCAAATTGGTGGTACGCACGGCAAGTAGGGTGCAACGCACGAGTACATTGAAGCCAATGCCACTACTCTTGGCATGTAGGACTTGGCCATTGTCTGCCTGACACCCTTTGGCAGTACCGAGGTCCGTCAGTACCCAAAGCTTGATAGTTTGCAAGCCTTTCAACTCAACCTCACAGATCTCGACAAATATGCTCGAGGCTCTACTACGGTCAATTCTTCTGACAACCTGGATAGCATTAAACAGCATGTTCCAGAATTCTATCATGACTTTGCTGATGTCTTTAGTAAACAGTGTGGTAATACACTAGCACCTCATAGACCTTATGTTTTGGAACCGTAAGCTGGTAACCCGAGAGCTGTGACAAAACTTTGATATGAAGAAAGTCTAATCAAGTTCTCTGACAAGATGACAGCAAGCTAATGCCTGTCCGGGTTGATGTCCAAAAAGAATTGTTTAGAAGGGGCCTTGGCAGGTGACTTGTCAATTACATGTAGGAATAATAGTTTATGTTTGTGAACTAGGATTATTTCCATGGATGTTCTATAAAATCTAGTTTAGTTCTTTTATGATGTTTTTGCATACCTTTTATATTTTGGCCAAGAAACCTTCCACCACATAGAAGGGTTGAGATTTATTCCACAAACAAACCTCTGTTGATAAGTCTTAGTGGTTGGTGACCTACTTAAGAGAGTGCTGGCAGCACTAGATAATCCGGCAGATTATGGGTGAAGATAAGATTGATTACTTTTAGGCTACAGAACTAGTCTCTATATATACTAATTCTAAGCTGATTATGTAACTCCCAAATAAGGCAAGACCTTATAGAAATTGGTGAGAAGCTTATGGAAAGGGATGGAAGGTCCTGGAATCCCCTGGAAGTCACAGTGACACCCTTATAGTCACTAATGACAAAAGAAAAGAAAAGATCCCATGGCTTGTAGTTTTGTGACTGGTTAGGTCACAAAATATTATTAGTATATGAGCCATGCTTCTGGGCTGACCTTTATGTAATGGCTATTATATAAGCCCAGAAATGGCTTAAAGAGCTTGATGATTTAAGAGTTAATTACTTAAAGGTAATTCACTCTTAAATGGCCAGCCAAACATTATAATATTTTTCTAGTAGTCCAGATAAGACTGATTTTAAGTTGGATTTTTCCTTGGAGGAGAGGTTTGGATTCCTACACATTGAACTGGTTGGGAAGTATCCAGACTTTCAAGGGATCATTCCCTGTTCCCTAACAGGTGCCCTACACCCTGTGTAAGCAACCATCTCATCAGCGAGAGCGGCCTCTCCTTCCACCACGACCCCTGTGCCAATGCAACCCAGGTACATGGCAGACCATCCAAGACCATACTGGCGCTTTACACTGATGGTGAGCTCATCATACAACAAATTTTCCAAGAACACTATTCTGACTCTTCTTTTTCAGTGCCAAGAAGTACTCCTGTGATACTTCCTGCTCATGCCTGCTACTAGCAGTACAGTTCTGCAGCCATGGTGGCCACATTTTTGCCATTCACAGTCCTTCCAGGCTCTTTTTTTTTTTTACAGTATACCAGCTACTCATGGCCATGGCAACTGATCTCAAGCTCTGCTTCTGTCCAAGACTAATCATGCTACCTATCACCATGCCACCAAACTAGCACCCTCAGTTGCAATCCTTACATGGCCACTGGATCCTCGCATGGGACATCACCTTCTGACCCATCCACATCATCCTATGCCATCATTTCCCAGTGTGCCTCTGCTACCATCTCCACTTCCACCGCCGCTTCAGCCTTGGCCGTTGCCTCCACCTTCGCTGTTGCTCTACCATCTTCACAACAGTACCAGATGAAAACAATGCCCCAATTGAAAGAAGATAAACAAGCTACACATAAAATCAGATGGAGATACTGCATTCAATCTGACAAGGTGTGTACTTTCCAACCTGAATTTTGCTGACAGCACTCCAGAATAACGGTGTAGAACCTTGAAAAAGACTGAAAATAGCCAGATTTTGTGAAATTAGTTGGTCGGTAGCATGAAGCTCCCTCTTGATGTCATTGATAGCAGCTGGGATAGAATTTCTTTTTAGTATTCATATCTACAGTCTCTGATCATAAGCACAGTTTTGATTCGTTGTCACATGTCAACCACTATCAAACAATGAGCAGGTCAGCATTCACGTACAACCACCGCTAACCGACATAATACCCCCAGTATGCTCCTATCTGACGTGGTGAGCAGGACCACGTTTCACGCATGACTATTGCTAACTGATGCCAGCACCATGCACTGTCCCAAAAAAAACACGACAAATGTCCAGCTGCAATGATACCAACCTATAGCTACCATCTACCATGTCAGTTTGTTTTCATGTGTTGTCAAGTCCTCCATCTAATCTTAGGTGCATAAAATTTTGTATATACACTGTAAAATAATATATGCAGTTGTGATGTGACACGGAATCTAAGTGTGGTATGCACTATTGACCGAATACGTTGTTTGCATGTGCACTAACCCTGACTTGCATTTGCCCTGTTTCCAATCTGCAACAATATTGACCTGTTCTACACATTGTGCTCCTTTCAAATTTCTACACTGCCTGTACTCTCTCAGGTATGAGATACTTCATTGTCTTCCCAACATCTCAGGCTAATTGACACTGTTCTGGTCAATTCAATTGATGGACAGACTTCATCTCTTCTGCTTGAGCTTTGCTGGTCTTCCAGGTTTCAGGTTCTCTGGTCTCTCTTACCTCTTGCCTCTTGCCTCTTAGTTGGCTCAGGTGATTAATTAGTTGCATATTGCTCACTAGCATACCCACCAGCATCCTTACTTGATAATGGTGGTGGGATCCCACATTTTTGTACAGGGGTATCTAAGGGGCATTTATCCCCAGGATTACAGTTTCAACAAGTGAAGAACAATTGCCATTTGAATTACACAGGCGACAGTTTCCTGTGAGGCTTGCATTTTCCATGACAATAAACAAGTCACAAGGTCAATCTCTGGGAACAGTGGGAATAGACTTATGGTACCCTGTGTTTTCACATGGACAATTTTATGTGGGGGTATCAAGGGGTACAAATTGGGGAAGAGTATATGTTTTGTTGCTGGAGGGAAGGAAGACAAATAATATTGTATATAGAGAAGTGTTACTCAAGGACAATTCATAGATATTAATAGATAGAGATGTGTTGAAGATAGGATTGGAAAATTGTAGTTTTGGCTGGGCTCTGCTCAGGTCTTGGGTCTCAGCTTGTGTCTCGGTGCTTGCCTTGGGTCTCAGCTTGGGCTCTGCTGGGCTTTGGCTGGGCTCTGCTGGGCTGGCTGGCTCCTCTGCCTGGAGGGTGGGGGGTGGCTCATAGAAGGGATAGAAGGTGGATGACAAAGTGCTGAGACTTAGGTAGGTGATTGGTTTGTAGTAAGGACTTGTACAATTAGTTGCATGAGTGTTTGAAGTCAGAGGGACTTGGCTTCAACTTATGTGTTGCACCCTCCTCAATCATCTGTCCCTTATTTTGGAAAGTTGGAAATGTGCAAAAGGCTAAGTCAGAATTAGGCTGGGACTTAAGTCAGAAAGCTAGATGCAAATTAAGCTGATATTCATATTGGCATACAGTCCACTCAACTGGGGGTTATATACATGTAAACTACTTGTATTTTCTACTGTTGTTAAGTCCACAATACCGAGCTCCTATTCTCTCGGTATTACCAACCAACCAACCAACCAACCAACTTTTACCCATACTATCCTCACTACCATGCGGTCTCAGCTCGGCATATCCAGTACATCATCTAGACTATCTCTCCCACCTATCCCTTCTACCTCTCACTACTCTCTCATTTCCCAACCATTTCCTTACCCGTCCTCCCCTGTGACACTTGATGTCCACTTATTATTTCAGTCACGGCCCTATTGTTTTATCTTCAGCCATCCTCCATTGTCTTATTCTCATCCACTCCTTCATTATTTTATTCTCAGCCATACTCTATTATTCTATTCTTGCCTACATTTCTTATTCTATTCTTGTTCACTGTGAACAATGCCTCCACATGGTTTTTCATACCTTATTGTTCTCCATTTCCTACGCCACCCTGTTCCACATCTTGCTTCTTAACCCATATAAGTAGCAGATGTATGTAGATAGTTCCTCACTCAGAATATCAACTTGGCTTAGACCCCCTCATCCACCTTTTCCCTGTCCAAGTCCTTCACTCAAGCCAATGCCCTTGGCACCTTCCCCAGTACCGCTCCTGCCCAAATAAGTGGCATGCACGGAACAGCAGGGCATAACACACGAGCACGTTGAAGCCTAGCCACTCCAAAATGGTTTGCAGCACTTAACCGATATCGTGGCTAGGGAAATGCACGGGTCAGGCCAACCCTCATGGGTCACCGGGTCAGGTGTCCTTGGGTGTGGGTGCGGGTCAAGCCGCGAGCACCCGTGACCCGGGCCCAACCCAGGGCGTCAACTCCGACACGAACACGACGAATGCGCCATATGCGCACGTGACGCCACGAACGTGACGTACACGACGTAGACACATGTGCCGTGACGTATGCAATGCCCGTTACGTGCATGCGCCACCACATACGCAACGTACGCGACGTATGCACATGCGCCGTGACGAATGCACCGCCACATACGTAACGTACGCGATGTATGCACACATGCCGTGACAAAAGCGATGTATGCAAACATGCCGCCACGTATGTGACGTATGTGACGTATGCGCATGCGCCGTGATGAACGCGACGTACGCGCCACCACGTACGTGACATATGCGCATGCGCCATGATGAACGTGATGTACATGCCGCCACGTACGCGAGGTATTGCGTGCGGGTGTGGCGCGCACCCGAGACCCGTCGACCCATGGGAAAAAACCCATGGGTTGATGGGTTCGGGTTTCCCATGGGTCGGGTGCGGGTCACCCACATTTGACCCGTGGGTGACCCGTGCCATTCCCTAATCGTGGCATTACCAAATCTTGACAGTATATTCTGAGTGACACTGCTTTCCATGCCACCTCCATTCTTACGATCATGCCCCCATGTACTAGATCCACAGCCCATATGTATGACAATCGACTCACCCCCACAGTAAATCAATGAAGGGAGCATGAAACCTCTGGAACCCTGCCCCTTCTCATTGGTTATACTTCACCAATGATAGAACTGCGGCATCTCACCTCCCCCTTCGAGCAAGAACCACACATCGAAGAGGTTGCCGACAATGACATTGAATATGCAGATTACAACAATGACAATCAAGAACCCCATCCGGCAGAGGATGAACCCGGCTCAGTATATTATGATGCAGATGCTGAAACTGAGGAGCAGCCTCAACACCACTGACAGGCAAACATGCCTGAACCTCCCTGCAATCCGGTAGCCATGCCTCCCCAACCCGCGGTTACACCCTGTCAGCCCATGGCCGCACCCCCTCCGCTCACAGATGTACTGCCACAGGCCAGGCAAGCTCCCCGAGCCAGACTAGCCCCACACGCCAGGCAGGCTCTACAAGCCGGGCCACTTCCTAGGGCCAGGGCCCCTATGAACCCGGCCAACAATAATGACCTTTGGAATGCCATTCTCGAACTTGGCAGAACTGCCTGGAACCACTGACAAAACAGTCAAGCCAGGAGAATTTGAGAACCAGAACCCTTCGATGGGACCGACCCAAAGAAGTTAAAGGGCTTCATCTTCCTTTGCAGAATGAACTTCCGCACCTGGCCTAACTTGTTCCCCGACGATAGGCAAAAAGTCAATTACATGGTCTCCTACCTGAAAGGAATGGCTCTAGAATGTTTTGAGCCTTACCTAACGGATAACCCCAATATAGAACCACGCTGGACCAGCAATCTGGAGCTTTTTATCGATGAGTTACAGATCAACTTTGGCTCTTAGGACGAGAGAGCCGATGCTGAGATGGCCCTCGAAAAGCTAACTATGCAGGACAACCACAAAGCCACTAGGTTTTTTTTGGAATTTTACAGGCTCATGGCTTTCGTTGACTACAATGACAATGCCCTCCTCTGCAAGGCATACACTGCACTGCCAAAACGCATCAAAGATGGCCTCATCTATTTTGATAAACCCCATACACTCGACAAACTTCAAAATTGTGTCCAAAGGATCGACATGAGGTATTGGGAACGAAAAGCTGAACAGTCTGTGGAGGGTAGTAATGAGCTGAAAAAAGATATAAGATCGGACAAGCCTGGCAACAGATCCACCTTGGACAACCCCCAGTAACCTAACAGCAACGATAACGGCAGCAAGGAGACGTCTAAGAACAAAGACAGGAAAACACCCCAGCCAAACCCAGCCGAGTATACTAAGACCCTCAGAAAGGATGGCAAACTTCTCCCAGAAGAGCGACAAAGATGCATGGAAAACAACCTGTGTCTCCTCTGTGCTGCCAGTAATCACAAAGTCGCTGAATTCCCCAAGGCAACCAAAGCCTGTGCGACAACCACTCCTGACTCTGTCTCACAGGCATCTGATGCCTTGGACGTCAATGCTGAAGATTCAGCAATGGCGACCGAAGACTAGTCTGCTATCCGTTAGCCTCTGAGCATACCGAGAGCTACATTGACTCGGTAGATGCTAGTAGTGAGGTTTAGATCAATGCTCCTATGCCCCTGCATTTTCTTTTAATTTTCTATCATCTAATTGGGTACCAAACATTCTCGGCACCCCACCTCAATGCTTAATCATATCAGCACCCGTTCATAGTTACCGTTTCATTTTATTTAGAATTCCTTGATCCAGTACTGCTTGTTCGGTCACTACTGAATACATGGACATGTCACTAGATCATCCGTCAGGACAAACTCAGTCCACCATCCATCTGTCACATCACTAAATCCGTCGGTCGGCAATATTTGGTCACAACTCACTCACCTGCTATAATCTGTTGATTAACAGGGTATTGGGCAGTATTACATTCCGTCATGCCACTAACACCTTTAGGTGCATCCCGATGGCCTCGGTCTAGTTGACACTTGCCACTGCTCCAAAAGCCTCACCTAGGATCCTGTTCCATCGCTGGAAGCTCTGCCAATAGCCCTAGTCAATGCAACTGCCTCATGCATGCTTGTATACCAGAACGGCTGGCAAGTTTTAGCTGAGACCTCTTGGTCAATGGTGCCACTCGGCATGTTCGGCCAAGGTCTCTTCTATCCATCCCTACCCATTCTTGTCTCATCCATACATCCACATTGATATGTTCTTACCACCCTTCTCCATTCTTCTCGGCTAGAGGCCAACACCTTTAGTAGATGGTGGGACATCTACCTAAAAAGGGGGGGGGGGTAATGACCAGCTAGAAACACTCCTACCTACACAATCTCCCCTCCTAAAGACTCCTGTCTCCCGAATTCCTCTTCATTCACCCCCCTGTCCCAACAATTAAATCCCCCCCACCATCCAGAAAAGCTCCCTCCCAGCTACTTCAGCAGTAGTGTCGGCCACTTTCCTCTTGGCCTCTTGCTTCTGCTGTCTCTCCAACCTCTTCCTCTCCATCCCAGCCTTTTATGCATTCTCCTCTAATCATGTTCGGGCCCCAGACCCCACACCTCTTGGAAGGCCATGTCCAGTCATCAGGACCTTATATTTATACTGCACCCACCAGCTTCATGGGTTCAGCCACTAAGGGGGGGATACTGTCAAGTCCACAATACTGAGCTCCAATTCACTTGGTATTACCAACCAACCAACCAACCAACCTTTACCCATACTATTCTCACTACCATGCGGTCTCGGCTTGGCATATCCAGTACATCGTCTAGACTATCTCTCCCACCTATCCCTTCCACCTCTCACTATCCATTTCCTTACCTGTCCTCCCCCATGACACTCGATGTCCACTTATTATCTCAGTCACAGCCCTATTGTTTTATCTTTGGCCATCCTCTATTGTCTTATTCTCATCCACTCCTTCATTATTTTATTCTCAGCCATACTCTATTATTCTATTCTTGCCTACATTTCTTATTCTATTCTTGTTCACTATGAACAATGCCTCCACATGGTTTTTCATACCTTATTGTTCTCCATTTCCTACGCCACCCTGTTCCACATCTTGCTTCTTAACCCATATAAGTAGCAGATGTATGTAGATAGTTCCTCACTCAGAATATCAACTTGGCTTAGACCCCCTCATCCGCCTTTTCCCTGTCCAAGTCCTTCACTCAAGCCAATGCCCTTGGCACCTTCCCCAGTACCGCTCCTGCCTAAATAAGTGACATGCACGGAACAGCAGGGTGCAACACATGAGCACGTTGAAGCCTAGTCACTCCGAAAAGGTTTGCAGGACTTAACCAATATCTCGGTGTTATTGAATCTTGACACCTCCACATTCTCCATTCCCATCCTTTGTCCACTCTTCCTCATTTACCAACCATTAATCCTACCCTGTCCATTCCTTATTCCTTGACCCGCCTCACCTTGGGACATCCTGTCCTTGTTTTATAGTCAGTCACTCCCTATTGTCCTATCCTTGGTCACATTCCTATTATTCTATTTTCATTGTCCTATCCCCGTTTACATTCCTCCATTCTATTTTTTCTCATTGTGGACAATACCCCCACATGCTCTGCATACCTTATTGTCCCACATTCCTTATTCCACATGTCCCTTCTTAACCTATATAAGTAGGACATGCATGTACATACTCCCTCATTCTAGGTATCAACTAGGCTTAGGCCCCTTACCTTCCCTTTCCCCTGTAAAGTCCTCTACTCAGGCTGGCACCTTTGGCACTCTCCGAGTATCCCTTCTGTTCCAAATTGGTGGCATGCTGTCAAGTACACGTACCGAGAACCATCCACTCGGCAATGCTGACCGAGCAACCATTCTATATCCACAACCAAGTGCCCACACTGTATGTATAATACTTGGTACGCCGGCCTCGGCTCGGTACATCCACCATCCACACTCCTTGTCCTCACCCTTCAGTCCGCCTCACCTCAGGACTTCCTGCCCTTGTGTTATCCTTGGTTACAGCCTGTCAAGCGCCGGATACTGACGGACTTTGGTACTGCCGATGGGTGTTGTCGAAAGGTCGGGCGGACTATGGCCAAGTCCTGCAGGCCAAGAGTAGTGGCGTTGGCTTCAACGTACTCGTGCGTTGCGCCCTACTTGCCGTGCGTGCCACTGTATTTGCAACAGACAGATACTCAGGGGGATGCTGAAGATGCCGGCTTGAGTCGAGGACTTAACAGAAGAGAAGAAGGTAGAAGGGCCTAAGCCTAGTCGATACCCAGAATGAGGAAGTATGTACATCCATATCCTACTTATATAGGTTAAGAAGCGACATGTGGAATAAGGAATGTGGGACAACAAGGTATGCAGAGCGTGTGGTTGTTGTCCACAACGAACAAAATTAGAACAAGGAATGCAAAGCGGGGATAGAACAATGAAGGACAATATAATAGGATCGTGACTTGAAATGGGACAATAGGGAGTGGCCGGATATAAAACAATGGGGTCGCGTCCGAGGATAATACAAGGACGGGGAGTCCCGAGGTGAAATAAACCGAGGAGTGCGGATGGCGAATGTGCCGAGCCGGGACCAGCACACCAAGTGTTATGCAGGCAACGCGGGCACTTGGTCGTGGATATAGGATGATTGCTCGGTCAGCACTGCCAGCGGATGGGTCTCGGTACGTGGACTTGACACAGCCCTTATTTTATAATTGGGCACTTCCTATTGTTCTGCCCTCGGCCACGTTCCTATTATCCTATCCTTTATTGTTCTATGCCCGTTTACATTCCTTTATTCTAATTTTACTCGTTGTGGATAATAACCGCATGCTCTGCATACCTTGTTGTTCCACATTCCTTATTCCATATGTCACTTCTTAACCTATATAAGTAGGACATGCATGTACATATTTCCTCATTCTGGGTATCAACTAGGCTTAGGCCCTCCTACCTTCTTCCCCTCTGTTAAAGTCCTCGACTCAGGCTGGCATCACCAGCATCCTCCCGAGTACCTGTCTGCTACATATCGGTGGCACGCATGGCAAGTAGGATGCAATGCACGAGTATGTTGAAGCCAACGCCACTACTCTTGGCCTGCAGGACTTGGCCATAGTCTGCCCGATCCTTCGACAGTGCCCCTCGGCAGTACCAAAGTCCATCAGTACCCGAAGCTTGACAGTATACCCAGAATCACACTACTTTCCATGCCTTGCTTACGATTATGACCTCATGAAATAATAGCAGCGACACAAACATGTCAAAAAATGAGAGCAGTAAACAATTCCAGCCAAATCGATCCAAGTACACCAAAATCCTCGGCAAGGATAGCAAGCTCCTCCCAATCGAATGACAGAGATGCATAATCAACAACCTGTGTCTTTTTTGTGCCGCAAAAAATCACAAAATTGCCAGGTGCCCTAAAGCAACCAAAACCCATCCAACTACTACTCCCGACCCCATCCTCCAGGCAACTGGTACTCTGGACGCTAAAGTTGAAAATTCAGCATCAGCGACCGAGGACTAAGTTGCCATCCAACCGGCCTCTGAGCACACCGGGAATTGCGTTGACTCGGCAGATGCCAGTAGTGAGGCTCAGATCAATGCTGCTATGTCTTCCTCTCCTCCTCATTTTAATTTTGTCCCATCATCCGACTTGGGTACCAAACATTCTCGACAAACCATCTTACATGCCTGATAGAATCAGCACTTGTTCACAACTACACTTTTACTTCATTTTCGTTTGAAATTTTCTGATCCAGTACTGCAAGAAATTCGGTTATTACTAAACACATAGACATGTCACTAGATCTTCCGTCCGGACAAATTCAGTCCACCCATCCATCAATCATGTCACTAGATCCGTCAGTCAGCAATATTCGGGCACAACTCGCTCACCTGCTATAATCCGTTGATTAACAGGATATTGGGCAGTATTATAATCCATCAAGCCACTAATGTTTTTAGGTGCATCCCAATGGCCTCGCTCCAGGCGGCATTTGCCACTCTTCCAAAAGCCTCACCCAGGATCCTGTTCCGTCGCTGGAAGCTTCGCCAATAGCCCTAGTCAATGCAACTGTCTTGTGCATGCTTGTATACCAGAAAGGCTGGCAAGTTTTTGGCTGGGACCTCTCGGTCAATGTTGTCATTTGGCACATTCGGCCAAGGTCTCTTCCATCCATCCCCATCTGTTCCCATTCATTCACTCCATATATGCACATTATATGCCTTTACGATCCTCCTCCATTCTTCTCGGCTAG
>QLPI01009382.1:2241-17077 GCA_003314275.1 Chroogomphus rutilus
TGCTTTTTTTTAGACTAGGCCTAAATAGCCATAATCCCCTACAACCACCCCAAGTCTGAAATCCCTAGTTATCAAGGTGGAGATCCAAACAATGGACACAGCAGAGGTCAAATCGGGACCCACTCTTGTGGATTGTGGGGCCACTGGACAGTTCATGGACAGAGGATACATAGAGCGACACCGGCTCACTACTCAGAAGCTGCAGAGGCCTATCCAGGTTTACAATATGGATGGATCACCAAACAAGGCTGGAGCCATCAGAGAAGTTGTCGACATAATCCTCTGAGTAGATGGACACACAGAGCATACCACATTTGCAGTCACCAGCTTAGGAAAACAAGACCTTATCCTGGGCTTTACCTGGCTGGAAGAACATAACCCCAAAATTGACTGGCAAACTCAGACTGTTAACATAAGCCGATGTCCAGCAAAATGTCACACCTGCTGGACCGAGGTAAGAGACCAACAAAGGAAGGAGCAGGTGTTGAAAAGACAGATCCACAAGTGTCGGACCAGTGTTAAATCTGCATGTCAGGCGCTTAGCTGGATACTTCTGGAAGGGTTTCCGGAGGTTCTGAATGGTTTCCGAGAGGGGGTTTGTACTCCAGAGATGGAGGGACAAGAGGTCATGGGTTCACAGATGGAAATGGAAAGGGGGTGGAAAGACGGGAAGCGCCGGGGGCCTGGGACTATTCTCGGTATTAGTAGTTCGAGTGGTTCGAGGTTGCAGGGACTTGGCTTCAACTTATGTGTTGCGCCCTCCTTGATCATCTGTCCCTAATTTCGGAAAGTTGGAAAGTTTACCGGAACTGAATCGGAAACTACAATGCAGAATTAAGTTGATATTTGTACTGGTGAATAGTCCAGTCAACTGGTGTCTTATATACATGTATCTAGTTCTTGTACTAACTTTTGCCGAGTAAAGACAAGGGGAGGAAAGAGTACAAGGGGCTAATACAGAATGAAGAACAAGGGAGTGAGGTATGCGATGATCCTGCGCATTGTTTATCAAAAGTGGAACCTTGGCCTCAGAATCTTCGGAGGTTCAGAATTGCAGAACCTTGGGTGGGTACAATGGAATTCGGAAAGCGATTGTTCAGGCTTTGAACGGTTGGAAAGGTCCTGGAAATGGTGCAGGTGGTTGTGGGGATTAATGTGGGTTTATTGGTGGCATGGGCCATAACAGTATCCCCCCACTAGGACCGAGCCCTCGAGGTCTCGAGGCAGGAATTAAGATGGACATGACTGTGGGAGCTTCCTGACTGTTTTCTGGGATGATTGTCGATCGATAAGTGCTGATGGTCCTGTTGCCTATAAGAGGGGTGTTCGCAGAACTGGGAGAGGCCTTTCCCCAATGGATAATGCAGATTCCCAACCTTTGGAAAACCTTGGGGACTTTTCCCGTATCCCCCTTTATGGTGTGGGGTCAGAGGAGGGGCTGAGAGTTGAGCTGCGGTATCTGCACGTCCTTGATGATGGGTTGAGGACTCTGCGTGCTCGTGCTATTAGGCTCCGTGACTCCTATGGTATGTGGTGCCCTTGTCGGGGTCTTCTTCTTTTGAATCTTTTTGTAGCGAGTTACCTTTTGAAGCGGTCATCATCCAGGGCTGTTCCTTGCCAGGATTTGGAGTGGGACGTGACCTCTGGTGGTTTGGTGGCAGAGGTGGGTGGATCGGAAATACACGATCATTTTTCTGCCTACCTGGCTTGCTTGGATAAGGTCCAGGCAGACCTGCTCTACTTCTGGGATCTCCTTGCACAATATAATCATTGTTTATCCCGTTTGATGATGACTACAGGGGATTGCTTGGGGGATGTGAGGTTGAGCAGGATCCTGGCGGATGCGTTGTTGTCATTCCTGGAAGAAGATCTGGGTCTCAATGCTACGTTCTTGGATGATGTGGATTGGTCGCTTGTTTTTTCGGTGGGCAGAGCGTCGGGCAACTCCAATGGGTGATTTGGATGGGGAGTGGGTGTTCTGGAGGTGGGGGGGTTGCATTGGGTTCGGGGTGTGGAGGGGATAGTTTGGGAAAGGCTTTTTAGGTTGGGTCGGGATTAGGGTGGTAGTGATTAGATTGTTTCCTTGTATAATTTGGTGTCGTGAATTCATGTGTGGTCCTAGACGGCATCGGGGTGGTTCGGGGGTGAAGTGTTCGGATTCCCGAACCAATGGGGGTTGATTCTGGTTGCTTTCCCCTTCTCTAGGGTAGATGTCCCATCATCTAACCGGCTTCTATGGTTGGAGTCATGGCAGTTGTGGTCATGGTAGTCATGGTGGTCATGGTGGTCGTGGTAGTCATGGTGGCCATGGTGGCCAGTTGCCAGATCGTCGCTTGGATGGTGGTGGCATCATCGGGATTCGGAGAATGTCCTGCAATTCAAGTCTCGGTTTGAACCGTGTCAATAGTTCAGTTTGTATTAACATGTTATCAAAATGTTCTAGTCTAAGAGAGAATCTACACATGGTACCATTTTGTCTAGGAGATGGTACAGATTCTGCGATGGTCAGGGTTCTTCCTGAGTGGAGTTTTTTGGAGGGTCGGATTGAGTGCTAAGTGAAAAATGTGGGGTCCATAGTACCAAGAATCAGTTGGGATGGAAATCTAAATGAGTAGCACTCAATGCCCTGTCGATCGACAGATCGTAGTGGGTGAGCATATAGTGTCCTGGCAACTAGAATTCTGACAGAGTTCAGAGGGTCAGAGTTGTTTCTGAGGAAACGGGTCAATTTTTTCGACGATTGGTCAGGGGTGGTCAAGTTCCTGAAAAGGTTGGATGCATTGTTTGTTTTACTCCATGGGCACTGTTGGTGTTCAACACGAACAACTAGTGCCAGAGTTGGAGGCCTTGCTTCTTATTCCTCGGTTTCTGAAGCATCCAAGGTTTCAGACTCTTCTTTAACTTCTTCTATCATGGAGGCTGCGTGCCCTTTGGTGAGTGTGGTGGTGGATCTTGGGCATTCCTTGGCTGTGTGGCCCGATCTGCCACAGAAGAGGCAGAGGTTTTGTTCGAAGCAGCATTGCCATTCTTGCAGTGTAAGTTTTCCGTCTTTTCCGATTTTGGATGAAAGATCCATGGTAGTCCTGCTGCCACTGGATGGGATCACAGGTTGGCCTGGAATGGCTGTCTTATTGCCCGTATTAGGGGCTGAATACATGGTCACAGGGGTCCTCCCTCTGTTGTAGGGGTGGTCGAAGTTCTGGGTAGAGGGGGGCTCTCTGCCAATTTCCGATTGTCGCTCCCAGTAGCGGGCATTGATGGATTGGGACAGGAGGCAGAGTTGGAGCAGGGAGTGGGGCTTTCCTACTCTGGAGATCTCATCCTTGATCCTGCCAGGGACATTGTAGAACTGGCAATGAAGTGCAGTGTTACCCCAGTGGACGTGGGTGGCTAGTCAATTGAATTCAACTACATATTTTGTGATGCGCTGGTTATCGCACATGCGGAGGTTCTCGAGGTCTGCTTCGGCCTCTCCTTCCGGATCATGGGGGCTGAAGTTGGTTTTAAGTTCACTAATGAACTCTGCATAGTCATAGAGCCAGTCTGGCTCGTTGGGGGTGGAAAGGGCTGGTTCAAACCAGTTCAGGGTGGTACCGGTCAGGTATGACAGTACATAGGTTACCTTGGCACTGTCGGTATTGAAAGTGTCAGGGTGGTCATGAAAGTTCAGACTACACTGCACTAGGAAGGCTTGTAGTTTCCTCAAATTGGATCCGTCGAAGGTATCTGGATCCCAGACCTTGGCGGCGCAGGGGGCTGATCTTCTGGGGCTGGCCAAGTTACTTGCCAGCATAACAAGGGCCTGAGTGAGGTTGGGCACAACGTTGGGTCCTAAGGTGGGGGCCCCTCCTGAATGTGCAGGAGGCGGCGGCACTGCAGTGGGTGGTGTGACATGGGGCTGGACAACAGGGGGTGGTGCAGCGGGCAGAGGTGCGACAGGTGGTGGTGCAACGAGTGGTGGTGCAATGGGCAGTGGTGCGACGGGTGGTGGTGTGAGTAGAGGTGCAAAGGGTGGTGGTACGTAGGGGGGAGATGCAAAAGGGGGTGGTGCCAATGAGGTTGATGGCACTGCTGAGGATGGTCCTGAACTGGATGGCATCTCTGAGGGCAACAATTGTTGAGTCGCTGGGGGGTGGTTCACGAGAAATAGATTGGTCATATTTGAATGCAGGTGTAGATCTGTGCTTGAGAGTCCAGAGTCAGATGAAGGTTCTGGAGGGTGTGCTGGGGTCTGAGGTATCTGGAAACTGGGTCCGGGGGTAGACAGTTCTTGGGGGATGGATGCACAGTAGGCAGACACCTGGGTGATTGTCTGCAGGGCTTGCGAATGCATGATGGGTCTCATGCTTATGACAATCAGGAGTGTGAGTACAAATATACTGTTAAATCTGCATGTCGGGCGCTTAGCTAGATACTTCTGGAAGGGTTTCTGGAGGTTCTGAATGGTTTCTGAGAGGGGGTTTGTACTCCAGAGGTGGAGAGACAAGAGGTCATGGGTTCACAGACAGAAACGGAAAGGGGGTGGAAAGATGGGAAGCGCTGGGGGCCTAGGACTGTTCTTGGTATTAGGTAGTTCGAGTGGTTCGAGGTCGCAGGGACTTGGCTTCAACTTATGTGTTGGGCCCTCCTCATTCATCTGTCCCTAATTTTGGAAAGTCGGAAAGTTTACTGGAACTGAATCGGAAACTATGATGCAGAATTAAGTCAATATTCATACTGGTGAATAGTCCAGTCAACTGGTGTCTTATATACATGTATCTAGTTCTTGTACTAACTTTTGCCAAGTAAAGACAAGGGGAGGAAAGAGTACAAGGGGCTAATACAGAACAAAGAACAAGGGAGTGAGGTATGCGATGATCCTGCGCGTTGTTTATCAAAAGCAGAACCTTGGCCTCGGAATCTTTGGAGGTTTGGAATTGCGGAACCTTGGGTTGGTACAACGGAATTTGGAAAGTGATTGTTCAGGCTTTGAATGGTCAGAAAGGTCCCAGAAACAGTGCAGGTGGTTGTGGGGATTAATGTGGGTTTATTGGCAGCATGGGCCATAACAACCAGCCTATTTCCAAAGCTCCTAGAAGAAGAAGGTTTGGAGGAAGGAAGTGCAGAGGCAGGCGGAGAGACCAAAGTAGAGAAAGACCCACTGGATGAACTAGAACTGTCAGGCCTTGGTACTACCGATGGTATGGTTGGAACTGGCCAAGTCCTGCAGGCCAGTCAGGGTGGCTTGGCTTCAACATACTCGTGCATTGCACCCTGCCTCCTGTGCGTGCCACTAACTTGTAATGGAAAAGATACTTAAGAGGATGCCGAGGGTGTCGGCCTGAGTAGGGACTTCTGAACAGAAGGAGGAGAGTAGGGAGGCATGAACCTAGTTGATACTCAGACTGAGGAACTATGTACATGCATTCACTACTTATATAGGCTGAGAGGTGGAATGTGGAATAAGGGTGGCATAAGACATGGAGAAAAGAATAAGGTATGAAGACCATGTGGAGGTATTGTCCACAGTGATCTAGAATAGAACAATATGAAACTAAGACAATGAAATATGACTGATAATAAACAAGTGAGATTTGTGGGAAAGAATAGAACAATAAGGGGTGGCCGAGATATAAAACAATAGGGCCGCAAGTAAGTGGCAATGAATAGTGAATGTCCCAAGGGTAAGTGGGTAAGGGGAAGGACAGGGAGTGGAAGAATAATAAAGAATAGGAGGGTGGGGTAAGGATAATGAACCTGATGATGAACCGAGTGCACCGAGCCAAAGCCGCGCACCATCAGGGATGATATGGGTAAGGGTCGGTCGGTCAGTACTGCTGAGTAAGTCAGAGCATGGTATTGTGGTTGTGACAAGAACCCAGGGACAAGGTGATGTGTGTGATGCTCCCACCTGAGTGTAAAAGGTAACAAATTCCTACAGTGATGTGTTCTTTCAACTGGGCCAAAAGGCCACTATGCCAGGTTATCTGGCATTAGTCTGTGGGCACTATTTAAATAGCAATTTGTTACATGTATTCACCAACCATTGCAATGGTATGTAACAGTACCTTCCCCTTAGGTACCGAGCCCTCGAGGTGCCACAGTGATGATATCTTAACAGGTTTCTCAGGCCTGTCTATGGCTCCCCCCAAGCACTCTAATTACTATTTGACATAGCAGACCCCCATGATGTCATGGACATCATGTAAGCCAGGGTTCCTGGGGTCCAAGTGATTGCAACAACCCTCTAAATTATTGCGCACACAGGGATTTGAACCGCTGACCTTTGCAACCTGGCATACTGTAAAAGGTAACAAATTCCCACAGTGATATGTTCTTTCAACTGGGCCAAAAGGCCACTATGCCAGGTTATCTGGCATTAGTCTGTGGGCACTATTTAAATAGCAATTTGTTACATGTATTCACCAACCATTGCAATGGTATGTAACACTAAGGGAGAACATGTCCGAGTTTCACAAACCATCTCCCAGAGGTTGGCAGAGGCCCATCACAAAAATGTCTGAATAGAAGCAGAAATCCCAGAGTATTTCTGAGATTTTGAGAGTGTCTTTGCCAAATAATCCTTTGACGAGCTCCCAGAGAGGAAGATTTGGGATCACACCATTGAACTGGAACTGAGGTCCAGTCTGGCTAACTGCAAGGTGTATCCCATGTCCCTATTATAACAAACTGAGCTAGATGCCTTCATTCAAGAGAACCTTTGGATGGGGCACATCTGACCTTCCAAATCTCCAATGGCATCCCCAGTCTTCTTCATCAAAAAGAAAGAAGGATCCCTCCAGCTCATCCAGGACTATCGAAAGTTGAACATGATGACAGTAAAGAACCGATACCCACTCCCCCTCATTCCAGAACTGGTGAATCAGCTCAAAGGAGCTAAATATTTCACAAAACTGGATGTCCGATGGGGATACAACAACATCCAAATCAAGGAAGGGAATGAGTGGAAGGCTGCCTTTCAGATGAACCAAGGACTGTTTGAGCCACTGGTGATGTTCTTTGGGCTCACAAACAGTCCAGCCACTTTTCAGACGATGATGAACAATATTTTCCAAAACCTTATCTTAGCAGGACTCATCTGCATATACATTGACGATATCCTCATCTACTCTTGGACCTTGGCCAAACACTGAAGGATCACACGCCAGGTGTTGGAATGACTCCAAGAACAGAAACTCTATCTTTGGAAGGAGAAGTGCGAGTTTGAAAGAACACAGATCGAGTATCTGGGACTCATCATATCAGAAGGGAAGGTAGAAATGGACCCTGTGAAGGTCCGAGGGGTGACAGAGTGGCCAACTCCAGAGAACCAAAAGGAAGTCCAGTCGTTCCTCGGATTTGCAAATTTCTACCAACACTTCATCAAGGACTTCTCCCTTCATGCTGGACTGCTCTTCTATCTCACAAAGAAAGGGGAACCATAGAAGTGGGGAGAGAGAGAGGAGGCAGCACTCCAAAAAATTAAAGAACTTATCACCTCAGTACCGATACTGACATTCCTGGATGATTCCCGAGTGTACAGAGTGGAAGCAGATGCCTTGGACTTTGCCATAGGGGCCACCATCTCACAACAATCATCAGAAGATGGGTTATGGCACCCAATTGCCTTCTTTTCCAAAAGCCTAAGCCTAGTGGAGAGAAATTATGAAATCCATGATAAAGAAATGTTGGCCATCATCCAAGCTCTGGAAGAATGGCAGCACTTTCTGGAAGGTACACAACTCCAGTTTGAGGTCTGGACAGACCACAAAAATCTGGAATACTTCTGGACTTCTAAAAAGCTGAACCAAAGACAGGCTTGGTAGTCCCTCTTCTTATCTCAATTTGACTTCACACTCCATCACTGACCAGGACGAAGTATGCACAAGGCAGATGTACTCTCCAGAAGATCAGACCATAGATCTGGGTCAGAAGATAATGAGAATATGATTCTCCTCCGAGTGGAGCTTTTCACAATCTGAGCTCTGGAAGGAATTATGGCAGTCAGAGAAGAAAGAGATATCCTCGTGGAAATACAAACAAAGCTTCAGACCTTGGGCCCAGAGGATCCAGTAGCCAAGGCTATTATAGAACTCCACTGGTGTCAGGGGATGACCCTCTTTAAACTCCAGTCCAACTCCGAGGTTCCATTACAAACTCCGATCAGTTCCGAGGCCTGATACAGGTCCGAAGTCCCACTTCGAACTCCGACCAACTCCGAGGTTAAAAGGCCCAGAAACCACCGAGTGGAGACAGAAAGGTCTTAACACATGACAACTAGAGCTCGGAACAAATGCCCGAGCCTCGGACTTAGTACCAAGAGATTGGCTCTACAAACTCCGATGTATTGATTTGTAAACTAGTGCACAGACCACCCATATAAAGGGTATAAAAGGGGCTCACCAGCAGCGGGATCCTTAGACTTTCCTCTTTGGATTCCCCCTGCTTAGGTGAGGACTCCACATGTATTTAAGTAGTAGATAATTAAACACTTTGGATTCCCCCTGCTTAGCTCGCCTCCGAGATATACTTCGGGGCTGTAAGAGGGTTGCCCTTACAACTGGGGGCACTCCAAATCGGTACGATCTGCTGAGTGGATGGAACAGGATGGCCTCCTCCAATTCTGAGGGAGGATCTATGTCCCGAATGATCCAGACCTTCAGAGATGCATCATTTCTCAGCAACATGATATGTGAATGGCTGGGCATGCGGGGAGATAGAAAACACTAGAACTGATCTCCAGGAACTACTGGTGGCCCCAGATGTCATGATACATGGGACAGTATGTAAAAACCTACGACTCCTGCATATGGACCAAAATCCGGAGGCAGCCTCTGATGGGAGAGTTGGAACCACTCCCTATCCCCAAAGCTCGGTGGGACACTATCAGCGTAGACTTCATAGTAGAGCTGCCAGATGCTCATGGACATGATGCAGTCATGAATATAGTCGATTCAGTAAGCAAAAGGGCACACTTCCTCCTCACAAACACTACCATCACAGCATTAGGAGCTGCACGATTCTATCTGACACATGTATGGAAACTGCATGGACTCCCGAAACAGGTAGTCTTGGACCAAGGTCCTCAATTCATCTCGAGTTCACCCACAAACTCTACCAACTCCTGAGGATCAAGCTTGCAGCAACAACAGCCTACCACCCACAAGGAGATGGCCAGATAGAACATGTCAACCAAGAGTTAGAGTAATACCTCCAAGTCTTTGTCAACAAGCAACAGGATGACTAGGATGAGCTCTTACCGATGGCAGAATTCCAGTACAATAATCATGTACATTCTGCCATGCAGCAAACTCCCTTCATGTTAGACATGGGACAATACCTGTGGATGAGTTTTGAACCACAACAGCCAAAATCACAAATGAAAACAGTAAATGAGTTCAATGACCGAATGGAACAATTGCTAGAGGAAGCAAAGTTGGCACTGGCAAAAGCAAAGGATAATATGGCACGATATTAACCAATGCTGAACCCCAGCACCAGAGTACCAAGCAGGAGACCGAGTGTACCTAGATGCCTCAGACATCTGAACAAAGCAACCCTTGCAGAAACTGAGCCACCGATATTTGGGACCTTACACCATTCAACGAAAAGTGGGTAGACATGTCTACAGACTCCAACTACCACAATCCCTATCTCAGCTCCACCCCATCTTCAATGTAGTCAAGCTCCTCCTGGCCCCTGAAGATCTGATTCTGGGTCAGAAGTCCAAACCACCTCCACTACCAGAATTAATAGAGGGAGAGGAGCATTACGAGATAGAAAAGGTGTTGGACAGTCGCTTGATGCAAGGAGGGCTCTACTTTTTAGTCAAGTGGCAGGGGTATGGATATGAGGAAAATACATGGGTGAAGGAAGAGGACATGAATGCACCCACTAAGATACGAGAGTTCTACCTGCAACACCCAGGAGCACCTTGGAGAATCTAAACAACGGCTTTTGAATCCCTATCATTCCATGCCATGAGGATGCAGCACTCTAGAAGGGGGGTGATGTCAGGGGACAACCCTCTCTGAAGCCTGATACAGGTCCAAAGTCCTATTTCAAACTCCAACCAACTCTGAGGCTAAGACTCCCAAGTCCAAAAGACCACCGAGCAGGAAACAGGGATGATCTTAAACATGGTGACTAGAACCTGGAATAAGCGCCCAAGCTTCGGACTTAGTACCAGAAAGTTGGCTCTACAAACTCCGATGTATTGATTTGTAACCTAGTGCACAGACCACTTACATAAAGGGTATAAGAGGGGTTCACCAGCAGTGGGATCCTTAGACTTTCCTCTTTGGATTCCCCCTGCTTAGGTGAGAGCCCCACATGTATTTAGGTAGTAGTTGTAATTAAAACCTTTGGATTCCCCCTGCTTAGCTCACCTCTGAGATACCTCCGGAGGCTGCAAGAGGGTTGCCCTTACACGTTCAGTCGGTACTACTGAGTGAACCAGAGCTCGGTATTGTGGACTTGATGGGGGGAGAACCTCTAGCAGAGCAGGGCTGGTTGGGATGGAGAGTTCTGAGAGTCCTGGATACTGTGGACTGGCTGAGGCCAAGTCTTGAGGCAATAGTGCGAGTGGAATGACCATGAGAGGCCAAGGAGAGGATGTTTTCTTTCTGAGCAGAGGAAGTGAGGTGCATTGGAGTGTAGTGAAGTTCTGGACATGTTGAAGGGGATTAAATACCTTAATTTGAGTTCTCATGAAAGATAAGGTTACCATAGTAACCATCTATCAAGGGTTGCATGTTATATAATAGATGGAGCATCAGATTCTGTTGTTCTGATACCATCTCACAAAACTGAGTCAATGGGCCCTTGATTTGAATTGCCCATATCTTCACCACCCCTGATTGGAATTATATAATTTTTTAATGTTTGCATAGCCCTCATCAGATTCATTCTTTGATGAACCAACACTTTTTTCATATATGTTTTACATTCAAAGCTATTCAATGAATAGTCCAAAAGCACCAAACATTGACTCAGTTTTGTGAGCCATTGTATATTACTGCTACAGCACCTGCTCCACCTTCTTCTCCCAAGCCATTGGTGAATACCTTAGTGTCTGCCATATTGGTCATCTTGTCTTCCTTGGATTCTTCCCTTGAGGATGCTATGTTGAGCGAGTAGAGCCATAGAATGTTGGGTGCTATGAAAGGTACAATTTCCTCATAAGCACCTGGCTTGAGGTTGAAGATGTGGGATAGTGATTCAGGGATGTAATAATATATGATTGGTTTAATTGTTTTGTTGGTTCATATCTTGAAAGGGCTGTGAGTTTTGAAAAAATTGCAAAAATACTGTATTTTGCTTATTATAACAGAATGCAGATACTAAATGATTTAAGTAACGGAGAAACCTAAGCATATGCATATATATCCACCTAGTGACGGTGAAAAAGTGAGGGTTGAAGTCGATTCCAAGCTCAAGTGAGGCTGTTAGCCCATAATCCAACACCACGTTACAGATGAGGGACCGCTGACCAGAAGACACGTCTGAAACGTAGTCCAAATACTAGAGCATAAGGTGACAATCAGGAACAAATTGCCGGGAAATTATAAAAATTGTTTGGATTACCATGATTGCACATGCAAATGAGATGGTGGATATATTAGAGAATTCTCGTTCAAACGAGGAAACAGTCATGAGCAGCGAGTTGAACGTCATCCTCAGACCAAAACTGGCCAGATGAGTCGTCAGAGCCGTTCATTGACATAGCTAGGCAGGGAGTGAAAAGCCAGTTCCATAGAGTCACTTCCAAATTTCAAGAAGTATATAATGAGATATCAAATAACATAGTAAGCAGGTTATTCACGGAAGAGTAAAGTGGGGTCCTGCACATAGACACAATGCTGCGTACCCTTGTGCGGTATAATGCAAATAAACCAACTGCGCTGTTGCCATACAATACACATATGCACAATTAATCACCGGTCATAGCTTTTACTCCGAGAATCCGGCAGCTTGACTATGCCAAGGTACTTAAAGAGGGTTACTGGGCGTCTATGGCGCAGTCGTCGTTAGGGAGGCGAGGCTGGGAGTCTAGTCCCCTGGGCGTAGCCAGAAGATATTGGCATGTAAAAGTGGCCCCTGTCACTTTCTGATCGGATGGAATTAATATGAGGATTGTTTAGCTCGTGGGCGTGATTGATGGGCTCACTGTAAGTCCCGCTGGTTTTATGAACCACGTTGCCGGTAGCATGGATGGGGATGTGGATGGTCCCTTGAACATCTGTCGGGATAATGAGTTAAGGTGGTGGAGAGAATAGCGGTACTAACTAATACTATGGTTCCAGTCTAAGTCTATTCTGCCACCACCGTCATGGTCGCGAACCATCTCAGGTATTGTTTTTTGGTCCAGAACTTTCTGGAGCTCAATCTTCAGAAGACGCACATCCTGTTCCGTTTTGATTTGGAGAATGACCTAATATAAGAACAGTCGATATTAATATGTTTATTCCGAAATTTATGAACCCTCCATACTTGGAATTTATTAATAAGAATCTTGAGATCACCGTCGATATTGTTGAGCTTCGTCCTGAGTTTACCAGAGCTAATAAAGGTTCTGAGTTTGTTGGGGTCGTTTCGCAGGTTGAGCTCGATTTGTAACCCTGATATCTCACTGTTATAAGAAAGTAAATAGAACTGCCTTCGTGTGTAGATGGGGATGGCGCACATTTGAAGTTCCTCCACCAAGCTTAACAATTCAGCATCGATGTCTTCGACCCTACTTATCTTGTCTACGAGAAACAGTATCCACTGGAGGTCCTCCGTTAGAGACTTAAATACATCACTGTTCTCGCCAAACTCCTATGAAACACTATTTTTTAGCATAGAAGCCAGTCTACGCTCTATCTCGTGACGCACTTCAAAATGACGGATGCATTCTAACACGGCAAATGCAGCGACCTTGATCCCAGGGATGAATGGCGAGTTCCCGAGAGCATTCACCGCCAATTGGAACGCACACAGTAAGGTCTCAGATACGAATAGGCCGCCCTTTGAGGCCTTGGGGGGCGAGTCAGAGTTTGGTGGGGTGGATGCGGTGGTAGGTTGAGTGGGTCGAGTGGGTTGGGACGCAGAGGTGGAGTAATCGTCATTGGTTGAACTGGCTGACAACGTCCTCGACCTCGACCTCGACCCCGTGGCGGAGGGAGCCCCACCCACCGTCGTAGTCCTGTAGCTTTTCTTTACGCGCTTCTTTTGTTTTGAACCAGAAACCTTAACAATGGGCATGAAGATGGAGTTGTGAGGAAGGGGATTTTCTCGAATAAAAGTGGAGATTTTGTCACTGACAGATTGCAGAGAAGGAAAAGGCAACCTTTATATACAATGATTTACGCCGCCACCTTTTTGTGCGCTGTATGTTTATTGTCTGACATGTACTGCGCCTGGTTGTCACGATGTGGTGTTGTCCTATTGTCCACATAGCGTCCGCTATACATCCACAATAGGCAATTCGAACAATATCCCCACTTCATTGCCAGTGCGAGCCCTTGGGTCATGCATTTGAGATTTGTGCCATGAACACATTTGACACTGCTCAACAGTATTCTATCTGGTACCCTCTAGCATGGTACTGCCAAGCGAGACGGCGAGACGGTCCAGGGTTTGCCCTCCATTTTGAGATATCTGTGACTGAACTCTGCCTCAAGGTTTTCCTTGAGCATAATTTTGCTTTAAACCTGTAGAATATGTTGAGCTACTATTTACTTGATTCTATGGAGGACAAGGAGATGGGGAGGAATGTCCTCTACCTTACAGTAAATATTACATTAGGCTCACCTCCTGAGTGATAGTCAACCACTGAGGAGAAGTGTATACGCGGGTGTGCCACATATAGGCATGAGCTGGCCCCTAAACGCTGGCTTGGTGAGGGGCCAAGTTGCCGGTCCCCTACCGGGGAGCCGGAGAAGCACGTTGTCTCGAAGCGGAAGCAAATTGACAGCTCGCGTGCAACTAATGTACAAAGAAAAGTGAGGGTGACTCGTGAACACTTGAGATAAAAATACACAAAAATCAGAAAATAAAAATAAAAATGTGATTCCACACAGGTTGACACCAAAATCAGTAAAAAAACAAGAATATATTGCGATTGACACTTTCAGGGGTAAAGTGCATGTATGCACCCCACATATGCTCATGCATTCCAGATTTCATTGAATGTAACTTCTAATCTTGTGTATTGTTCACTGTATGGACACTTATTATGTAAGACAACATGCCATTAATCCCTGGAGACTGTGGGAATCAATCCTCTCCTTGAGAGAGCATTCACCATCTGTTCTCCAGGTATGTGTATCTACCTAGATAGTATTTCATCAATATGTATCCAACAGAGTATTCACCCTCCGTTCTCCAGTGACTCTGCTGACAGTCTTAAGTCTCAGAATTGTCCACCAATAGATTGTTGAATGAAAAGCATGGCTAGAGCAGGATTTGAACCAGGGCTATAGCATATATAGCTATGGTGTGAACCACTACACCCTCTAGTCCACATGGGTAACCTTTCAAGGTGACTCATTGAGTTAAGCCAATGTGTCATACAAATTGAGTACAGAGCCCTACTTAGTTATCAGATTGTTAATATTACTCATAGAGCCCTGTATGCATATTGTCTGATCAATGAAGACTTTTTACTTAGAGGATGAATAGTATATGGGATCAGACAATCCAACATATTTGGCCACTCAAATTCACACCATGTCTGCCTCAAATGAAACACCGTTATGATTCAACTGATTACAGGACCCGAAGAACAAACGGCCATGGGATTCGAGCAACTGTTCGTGTCTACGTCTTGAACCATGGAAACGAAATCTCAGGTTAATTCGGGAGTACCAATCTC
>QLPI01009384.1:0-11983 GCA_003314275.1 Chroogomphus rutilus
TAAATAAATTAGCTGCCTAGAGAAATCTTCAATCCTACTGTATTTGCTCATAATCTCATCAAAACATACCGTTCCTTGGGCATATTGCGATGTGAACTATGTGGAGGACTCACGTGATCGAAAATCCACAAGCGGATATGTGTTTATGCTAGCAAATGGGCCGGTTTCTTGGAAGTCAAAAAAACAGAGCCCAGTGGCTCTTTCAATGACTGAAGCAGAATATTATGCCATGGGAATAACCTGCCAAGAAGCCATGTGGATAAGACAATTATGTGAAGAGCTGGCACTGAGTCTTGAGGCACCACTAAATGTTTATTCCGATAACACTGGGGCTTTAGCTCTTTCAGAGAATCCAGTTTATCACAGTTGTTCAAAACACATGGACATCCAATGGCACTTCATACGTGATTTGATATGTCGAAGGATCATTCGCTCTTCTCACATACCTGGTACCTCAAATGGAGTGGATTTCTTAACCAAATCCTTGAACAGATTCGAACACAAACAATGCCTCAGACTATTGGGAATGGAGTAGAATGTTCAGATTGTGGGGGTGTGTGAAGCTTAAGGCTAGAGGGCAGTATCATTCTGAATATTCATATCTTTTCCTTTTGTTTCATCTTTTCTAATGCCTAAACTGTGGCTACATTTCAGCATGGGGATTTATGGTCAGGACATATATAGTTTATATTTCACTTTCCGACACTTCAGTCTTTACTGCAAAGGACTGAAGTGAGTATGTTTAGTTTTAGACACACATTACACAGGCTTACCTTTTCACTTAGCCATAACTGTTTAGGTAGATCTCACACAATGTCAACAGTCTTTACTGCAAAGGACTGAACCATAACTGTTTAGTTACAACAGTCATCCCTCCTCCAAGAGTCAAAGCCCCTGCACCTCCTGCGCCTTCACTAGTCATTGCTCTGACCCTCATGCTTCAAGAGCTGCAATGGTCGGTTGATGAGCTTTGTAAGGAAGTGGTGGAACACAAGTTCCAGTTGTCAGAGAGCCACATGACCAATGAGGAATTGCGAGGTGAGGTGAGGGACCTGCAGATGCAGTTGTCATATCAGAGGTCAGAGAGTAGGGAGCTGGAACCAGAGCCACCTAGGGTGCATGGAACTTGAGATAATTGGGTGATGGGTTCTGGAAAGCCGAAGAGTGCTTTTGATAAGGCTGAGGATGGGGAAGTAGACTTAGGATTGTAGAATAGGAGTGATTGACTTAATTGTATATTTTATTTTATTTTGAATTGAATTGGACTTGAACATGAACTGAATGAATGGTTCAGAATTGAGAGTTGAATTGGAATAAGGAATGATGGATGGGAACTGAGAGTTGAACTTGAAAACGGAAAGGAGAAGCTGAATTGCGAGTTGGAATGAGTGAATCAGAATTGAGGTTTTTTTTTTTTTTGAACTTGAAGATGGAATGAAAAGAACTGAAATGCGAAGAGTGGTAATGAACAGAATGAGCGAGAGTGAACGGAAGAGAAATTGCAAAGTGCTTATGGAATGGGTAATGGTCCAGGTTTGGACAGGTATGACTTGTGAAAGTCTTGAACGAGTTCTGAAGTGTGGTTGAGTTCTGTTGCAAGGAGCCATGAAGTTTCTTCATCTGTGCCTTTGTATCCTGCCCACTGCACTAAGTACAATAACCTGCATGCCATACATTGATTATCGATTTTTGAGTCAAGGATCTCGGATATCTCAAATTCGGTTTTGCCATTGATGATGACTGGGGGTGGAGGTGGTTGAATGCGATTAGGAATGGGATTAGGAGAGGCTGGCTCGAGTATTGAAATGTGAAATACAGGGTTTACTACATTCATGTAGCCTGGGAGTTTCAGAGTAACTGAGTGAGTACCGGGATGTGCAATGATTTCAAATGGACTCAAAAACTTCTCAGCTAGCTGTTCACGGGTTGGGTAGTCCTGAGGAATTTAGCTTTGATAAATGTGAGACTGCCAATAGGAAAGTCTGGAGATGGAAGTTGTTTAGCATCTGCTGAGGTCTGGTACATTTGTTGAGCATCAAGGATACTGGTTCGTAGCTACTGGTGTAATTCATCTAGGTCAACTACAAAGTCTTGCACTCGGGATGAAGCGAGGTCGCGTTTGGGATGAATGGTGAAATTGGGATGATAGCCTTTGTGGGCAAAGAAAGGTGAGACTCCAGTGGTGGCACTAGGAGCGTTGTTATAGGCAAACTCTGCAAGGGGTAATAACGAAGCCCAGTTGTCTTGTTGATAGTTGCAATAGACGTGAAGGTACTGTTCTAATGTCTGATTAGTATGCTCAGTCTGGCCATCGCCCTCTGGGTGATAGCCTGAGGTGAAATGCAACTTCATATCAAGGGCTTTCCCAAGAGAACACCAAAAGTGGGACACAAATTCTGAGCCTCTATCTGAAGTGACATGGGAAGGAATGCCATTTTTGGAGAATACATGAAGTATGAAGAGTTTTGCGAGCTGAGCGGAAGTGATGGTAATGGAAGTGGGAATGAAGATAGACTGTTTGGAAAAGCGGTCGACGATGACTAGGATGGCCGTGAATCCTGAGGATGTGGGGAGCTGTTCGATGAAGTCCATGGATATCGAGTTCCAGGGTTTTTCTGGCACTGGAAGTTGTTTGAGCAATTCATAGGGCTTATGACATTGCAATTTGTTCCACATACACGTCGTACAGGATTTGCAGTAGTCTTTTATGAATGACCTCATGCCAGGCCAATTGTAGTCGTGTCTAACAAGGTCTATGGTTTTGTTAATTCTGAAGTGTCCAGAAAGAATGTGATCATGCTTATGTTGTAACATGCTTAAGTGTAAGTCTTGTGCCTCGGGAACATAAATGTGATCGTCAAATAGTAACAGACCGTTGGAATTAGTCTGCCACTTCGGGTCATTGTTATTTGCGAGGTGTTTCTAGGCTAAGGGGTCAGAAGGAAGATGATGTTTAATGTCATTCAGGATGCGCTCGGTGTCCATAAGAGTCGAGGCCCTCAATACAGGTTCGACGAGGCTTGTGGCTCGAAGAGACGTGGTCAACTGCTGTTGAGAGAAGATGGGTCGAAGGTTTTGGGGATTAATGGTGGCATAGTCGCTCATCCCCTCCTTAAGATAGACATCCCATCATCTATTGAGCGAATCAGGCTTAGTGCCCAAACGACCTGGTCTGAAACGAATGACGAGATTAAACTGTGAAAGGTATTCTGACCACCTAGCTTGACGTCTAGTCAACAACTTGGTCATGCAAAAGTACTCCAAGTTCTTATGATTGGTGATGACATTGACAGGGTCACTGGAACCTTCTAAGTAGTGATGCTACTTTTGAAAACCTTTGAAAATTACGAGCAGTTCTTTATCGTGAACATCGTAATTGAGTTCGGGGGAAGTGAAAGTTCAGGAATGAAATGCGACAGGATGAAGCTCACCATCTGGGGTGTGTTGAGAGAGTATAGCTGCTAAAGCATAATCTGACGCATCTGTCTCCACAATCAAGGGCAAATCAGGAGTCTAATGAGTTAAGATAGGGGCAGATGTGAATGCCAGTTTCAGCTTATTGAACACATCTCTACACTCCTCACTCCAGTTCCACGCCAGACCTTTGCGAGTGAGTCAAGTAAGGGTAGTTGTAATAGAGGAATAGTTGAAAATGAATCGTCGATAGAAGTTTGCAAATCCGAGGAATGATTGGACATCTTTGACTTTTCATGGCTCGGGCCATTGAGTGATGCACTTGACTTTGTCTTCCGCCATCATAAGACCATCAGGTGATAGGATATATCTGAGGTATTCGACGGACGTTTGGTGGAAGGAGCATTTGTCTTCTCGAGCGTAAAGGTTGTGTTTGCGTAATTGTCAAAGAACTTCGATATGCGAGGATTCATCATTGGAATAGATAAGGATATCATCCAAATAGATGATGGTGCAATTGTCTAATAGATCGCCAAAAATGTCATTCATGAAGCGCTGAAATGCAGCAGGGGCATTAGATAAACTGAACAGCATGACAAGCCACTCAAAGGATCCATAATGAGTCCTAAAGGCTGTCTTCCATTCGTCCCCTTTGGCAATTCAAACGAGATGATAGGTGTGTCAGATATCGATTTTGGTGTATATACAAGCTTTCTTGGGGGCATCTAAGAGGTCAGACATAAGGGGAAGTGGATAATGGTCCTTCTTCATAATTCTGTTTAGACCATGAAAGTCTACACAGAGTCGCAGGGAGCCATCCTTCTTGCATATTAATAGTACTGGGGCACCATGTGATGAATGCGAGGGTCGAATGAAGCCCATATTGAGCTGTTCATCGATGAAATCTCATAGCAATTGGAGTTTGGATACTGAGAGGGAATAGATGGGACCAAGAGGGGGCAAAGTGCCATCCTCAAGGTTGATCTTGAGGTCGTAAGGTCTATGAGGTGTTGGTGTATTACCGTGCTGTTTACTAAAGACATCAGCAAAGTCATGATAGAATTCTGGAACATGCTGTTTAATGCTATCCAGGTTGTCGGAATAATCGACCATAGTGGAGCCTTGAGCATATTTGTTGAGATCCGCGAGGTCGAGTTGAAAGGCTTGCGAACCTTCTAGTTTGCAGGCATGAACAAATGCTTCTGCATTAACTAGGGCTATTTGCGGCATCTCCAACTTTGGAGATGGCGATGGACTGCTTGGAAGCAAAGTACTGGACTGTGAACCAGCGGGTGAGGCCTGAGGGGTTGGAGGGATGGTCGGTTCTGTAGCCTTGAAAGTTATACTACCCAATACCCAGTCAATCGATGGATTGTAGCAGGTGAGCCAGTTGAAGCCGAGTACTGCAGAGCAACTGCCGTCCAATGATGTTATATAGAAAGTAATGTTCTGAAGTTTGCCAGTCAGAAATCGGATGGGGATTATAGTGGTCTGAGTAATGACAGAGTTAGTAGAACTGTCAAATAATTTCAACGGAATAGGAGGAACTGAATTAGTAGGCAAAGAATATTTTTGCACAACTCGTAATCCAATAAAGCAGTCTGAAGAACCACAATCTAAGAGTGTAACAAGAGGAATCTCAGAAATAAGAGAGCAAGTCAAATTAACTATTAAAGAAGTTTTCAAAGTCTCAGAAGTAGAAGATAGGCAAGAAATAGGAGAAAGGGCATTCAAGAAGAGCAAGTGAGAGAGGCTAATGCAATCCTCAGCTCGTGCATTTCTGAGGTTGCAGCTTATTTTTTTGACTCCATCGCCAAGTTGTCTTTGGCATTGGTGTTGGACGTGCTCACCTTGGTCGCACATGCTTTCATCAATTTTTTGTTATTGCTGTTGTTGTTCTTGTTGTTAGAAGAAGAAGTCGATGATGATTGGGAATTGGATTTGGGGCAGTCTTTGACCATGTGACCTTTTGAAGCACACAAGAGACAGAGTCCTGCGTCGATTCGCCTTTGACATTCTTTGGGCAACAGCTTCCCATCTTTTCCGAGCTTGGATGAAATGTCATTAGCGTGGTTGTTATTGTTGGAAGACTTATTGTTGCCATTCTTCTTCCCCCCCTTCTTACTCTTCTTGTTGTTTGAGTTGTTAGAATTGGAGGAAGACTGGTAGTTGTTGTTAGGGATGGATTTGGACAAGGACCTGTTCGGTCTTGCAGGCATTCCAAAGTTGTCGTACTCTTTGCATTCCCAGTATCTGCTGTCAATCTCGAGTGAATACTGTCTGAGTTCGGTGAGAGATTTGAATCGAGGGAAGTGAAGGAGGCTGTCCTTGATGCATCTGGCCAACCCTTTGTATGCCGCATGTGCAAGGGTGGCATTGTTCCACTGGGTGTGAGTGGAGGCTCGGGCAAAATTGATGAAGTATCGTGCTGCTTGATGGGTGTCTCTCATGACTATCTTGCCGAGCTCAATTTCTGCTTGTGCAGCATTGTTGAATGGACCAAAGTTGGTCTCAAGTTCTTGATGAAAGTCTTTCCAGACCTTAAGCCAGCTAGGCTCAGGTTGGATTTCGCCTAGAATAGTGGGTTCAAAGTACTGAAGTGCAGGGCCTGTGAGGTACGAAATGGCATACTGGACCTTTGATGCATCCAACAAGAATGCAGACAGACGGTCTTGAAAGTTCAGCACATATTGTAAGAAGTATGTGCAAAGCTTAGCTTGGTCGGTGCCATTGTAAACCTCAGGTTTGCGAACCTTGGCATGATGGCCTGGGTTGGGATTGGATCTAGGGAGTGGTTGGGCTAATTGATCGACAAGTGCTTTGACAATTTTGTTGGTACTAGAAGTGGAATTAAGAGTCGGATTGGAATTATGAGTGGGGTTTGGATTTGAAACTTGAATAGGGTTCGGATTTGCCTTGTTGTTGTTGTTATCGTCAATTGGTTCTTCTTCATCATCGTCCTCATTTTCAGGAGGAGCATTCCCACCTGACAGGCCAGCTTCACAAATCGAAGGTTGTTCTGACAGCTGTCGAAGTGCAGAAATCTCCTGAAACTGATTTGGGACTTCTACAATGAAGGGTAGATTACGAGTGGTTAATCGAGTATTCATGATGGTCGTAATATGCAAAGATGATATGCGAAAAGAGGTGTGATCAGGTGTAGAAGTCAGATAATACTGTTACGATGTGAAGGAATAACGTAATTGTAATTAAATGTAATATCTCCCAAGGGTAAACAATGGCAAGGTTCAGAATAGGGCAAGGCTTCAACTTGTATGTTGCACCCACCAGATCGCACTGGTCCCTAATTTCAGAATAGCGAGACAAAAGAAAGGCTTAGTCAAAATCAAAGTTGATTATCTGACTGAAGACTGAACTACTGAATGTACAAGATCTTTATACTACTTTCAAATCTATGAGGAGTCGACTAGATTCCTATAATAGATGAGAAAGCTGAGGATTGTGAAAAGCGAGGAGAGAAATACTATATCTGTCAGGAACCGTATGCCGGCAAGCCGACTATTCAATTCAGCCCACTCAGCCCAACTCCGCTCTCGCTCGCTATTCAACATTATGCCCTCAGCCCACGGACTATATGCACCTCGTGTATCCGTCTTGGCGTCACGTGCTACTGTCAATTCACTCCACTCATTTACGTCACACTCCATATGCTCGCTATTCCATTCTGTCTTCATTTACGTTTAATATCTTTCATTATGTTTCATTTCATTTTCATCTGTTCGCAATTCCGTTCACTCCTTTATGTCCGATCTGCTATTACGTTCCTTAAGGTAACTCCGTTGGGAATCGGAGTGACACGTCACTCCACAATGTCACGGAGGAGATCATTATTTGGAGCGTAGTATTCTGTTCTCGCTTTTCACGATCCTCGGCTTTCTCATTCTATTATAGGAATCTCTTCGACTCCTAATAGATTAGAAAGTAGTATAAAAGATCTTGTACTATTAGTTCAGTCTTCAGTCAGAAAATCAATCTTGATTTTGACTAAGGTTCCTCTGTTCTCTTCTGTCTACTTCGCCTTTATGAAATTTGGGGACCGTGCGGTCTAAGTGGGCGCAACGCAATACGTTGAAGCCAACCCCAATCCGAACCTCGCCAATTGTCTCGCCATTGGGAGATTTATAATTACGATGACGTCCTTTCTCATCATCGTAACAATATCCAAATCTTGATCTCCTCCATGACAATGAGGGGTGACATGTCACTCCAATTTCCAATGGAGTTACCCTATAAGGAACCTAGTAGTGGATCGGATATGAGAGATAGAACAGAAATGCGAATAATGAAAGTGGAGCGGAATGTAAATGAAAGGATATTAAATGTAAATGAAGTGAAAATGGATTTGCGAGCATATGGAGAGTGATGTAAATGAGTGGAGTAAATTGACAGGAGCATGTGATGCCAAGACAGATACATGAGGTGTATATAGTCCATGGGCTGAATAGGTGAGTGAGGGCAGAGTTAGGCTAAGCGGGCTAGAATGAATAGTCAGGCATGCTAGCATATGGTTCCTAACAGTGGAGCATATGGAGGTATGGTCCACAATGATCAAGAATAGAATAAGGAATGTGGACAAGAATAGAACAATGAAAATAAGATAATAGAAATGTGGCCAAGAATAGAATGATAGAGAGTGACCGACTATAAGACAATAGGGTCATGGCCGAAGATAAAACAATGGTAAAATGTCCTGAGGTGAAATGGGTCGAGAAATAAAGAGTAAGCAGGGAGGGGATTAATGTATGATGAGTGGAGAAGAGTGGATGGAGGATAGGGATAGGGAATGTGGAGGATGAATGTGCCGAGCTAAGACCGATATACCAAGTGACATATATGTGGTTTGGTCACTTGCATGTGGAATTGGACTGATCGTTCGGTTGGCACTGCCGAGTTACTGGGTGCTCTGTACATGCACTTGACACGAGGCCATCGGGACGCACCTAAAAATGTTAGTGGTGTTATAGAATATAATACTGCCCAATACCCTGTTAATAACAGATTATAGTAGGTGAGTGAGTTGTGACCAAATATTGCCGACCAATGGATTTAGTGATGTGACAGATGGATGGGTGGACTGAATTTGTCCTGATGGAAAATCTAGTAGACATATCTATATATTCAGTAATAACCGAATTAGCAGTACTAGATCAAAAGAATTCTAAGGGAGAATAAAACATAATGGGGAATTTTCCAGAAGCAAATAAACTATGAGCAGCCAATCAAGCATGCAAGGTGGGTTACTGAGGATTTTTGGCACCCAAACGGATAACAGAAGAATTAAAAGAAGAGGAAAAAGAATAAGAGCATTGATCTAAACCTCACTACTGGCACTTGCTGAGTCAACACAACTCTCAGTGTGCTTAGAGGCTAACGGATGGCATGCTAGACTGCTAGTTCCCGGGCACCTGGGCTGAATCCTCAGCCATCATGTCCAAGGTGTCAGTCATCTGGGAAGTGGAGTCAGGAGTAGTAGTCGCATGGGCCTTAGTTGCCTTGGGGCATTCGGCGACTTTGTGATTACTGGTGGTGCAAAGGAGACACAGGTTGTTGTTCATGCATCTTTGTCGTTCAGTTGGGAAGAGCTTGCCATCCTTGCCAAGGGTCTTAGTGTACTCGGGTGGGTTTGGCTGAGGAGTTTTATTGTCCTTGCCCTTCAACTGGTTCAAATTGTCCTTGTTGCCGCTGTTATCATTGCTGTTACCTTGCTGGCAGTTGTCTGAGTTGGATCTGTTGCCAGACTTGTCTGATTTCATATATTTCTTTGGCTCATTACTGCCCTCCAGAGATTGCTCAGCCTTTCATTCCCAATATCTCATATCGATCCTTTGAACGAGGTTTCGAAGGTTATTGAGTGTACGGGGTTTGTCAAAGTGGATGAGGCCGTCTTTGATGTGTTTTGGCAGTGCTGTATATGCCTTGCAGAGGAGAGTGTTGTTATTGTAATCAATGAGAGCTGTGAGCCTGTAAAATTCTACAAAAAACCTAGTAGCCATATGATTGTCCTGCATTGGTTAGCTTTTCGAGAGCCATCTCGGCATCGGCTTGTTTGTCCCACGAGCCAAAATTGATCTGTAACTCATCGATAAATAGCTCCAAATCACTTGTCCAGCAAGGTTCCATGTTTGGATTACCAGTCAGGTAAGGCTCGAAACATTCTAGAGCTGTTCCTGTCAGATAGGAGACCATGTAGTTGACTTTCTGCCTATCATTGGGAAACGAGTTGGGCTGGGTATGGAAGTTCATTCTGTAAAAGAAGATAAAACCTTTTAGCTTTTTTGGGTCATTCCCATCAAAGGGTTCTGGCTCGCGAATTCTGGTAGTTTGACCATCCTGACAATGGTGTCAGGCCATTCTGCCAAGTTCAAGAATAGTGTTTAAAAGGTTGTTGTTGTTGGTCGGGTTTATAGGGGCCCTGGCCCTAGGAGCTGGCCTGGCTTGTGGAGCCTGCCTGGCCTGGCTCGGGGAGCTTGTCTGGCTTGTGGCGGTACAGCCGAGGGGGTGCAGCCATGGCTTGAGGAGGCATGGCTACGGGGGTTCAGGTGTGTTGGCCTGCCAATCTTGTTGAGGTTGTCCTTCAGCATTAGTATCTTCATGAGAATGTACTGAGCTGAGTTCGTCCTCTACCGAGTAAAGTTCCTGATTGCCATTGTCATTGTCTACATATTCAATGTCATTGTCGGCCACTTCTTGGATGCATGAGTGTTGTTCGAAGGGTGAGGCGAGATGCTGTAGCTTGATTGGCAGTGGCGAAGTATAACCGATAAGAAGGGGTGGGGTGCCGGAGGCACTATGCACCCTTTGTTGTAAAACCATGGGGGTGAACTGCCTGTCATTAGTGCAGGTCGAAGATCTAGTTTGTGGAGGCATAATTTGTAAGAAGTGAAACATGAGAAGTAGTGTGACTCTGAATATACCGTCAGGCACCAATACTGCCGATGATGCATGGGCCAAGCACTATAGTAATAATGCCAACTTCACGATGCTGGTGGGAGATGGCCAAGTCCTGCAGGCCAGTTGGAGTGGCTTGGCTTCAACATACTCGTGTGTTGCACCCTACTTTCCGTGCATGCCACTGATTTGGAACAGATGAGATACCCGGGAGAGTGCTGAGAGTGTCGGCCCAAGTAAAGGACTTTAGACAGAAGAAGGGAGGGCAAGAAGGCATAAACCTAGTTGATATTCAGAGTGAAGAACTATCTACATACATTCACTACTTATATAGGTTAAGAAGCAAGATGTGGAACAGCATGGCATAAGGAATGGAGAACAATAAGGTATGGAGAGCATGTGGAAGTATTGTCCACAATGACCAAGAATAGAATAAAGGAATGTAAACGAGAATAGAACAATGAAACTAAGATAATAGAAATGTGGCCAAGAATAGGATAATAGAAAGTGACCGAATATAAAACAATAGGGTCATGGCCAAGGATAAAACAATAAAGAAATGTCCTGAGATGAGACAGGCTGAGAAATAAAGAATAAACAGAGTGGGGATTAATGGATAATGAGTGGGGAAGAGTGGGTGAGGGATAGAATGGGGAATGTGGATGATGAATGTGTTGAGCTGAGACCAACATACCAAGTGACATATGTGTGGCTTGGTCACTTGCACGTGGAATTAGACTGATTATTCAGTCAGCACTGCCGAGTTACTGGATACTTGGTACGTGTACTTGACAGATGCCATGAACATGATGAACATGCTGTACATGCATGCAACACCACGAACATGACAAACGTGCTGTATGCACACACAAGACCATGAACATGACGAATGTGCTGTACGCGCATGCACCACATGTGTGCGGGTGCAGTGCACACCCAACACCTGTCAACCCATGGGTTGGTGGGTTCGGGTTTCCCATGGGTTGGGTGTGGGTTGCCCACATTTGACCTGTGGGTGACCCGTGCCATTCCCTACTTGTGCCTCCCTGGCCAATATGTACATTTGTAACTAAAGTGCACCATAATCACTTTGCACTTTGAGCACTATAATTGAATCTCTCTCTCTCTCTCTCTCTCTCTCTCTCTCTCTCTCTCTCTGTGACAACATCCCTATATATTGATATTTGTGAGAAACAACTGTTTTCCTTTGTAATACACTGTACAGCTGTCCAAAGGAATGGGTATTGACTGTATAAGGCCCAAGTGATATAATCCAGAGTATCAAGGGACATTTGTTTTTAGATCCATTGGGGTTGACGTGACTAGTATTGGAACAAACTAATCCACACCCCAGGAACAGGCGCTCAACACAAGATCTTGTATTCTCTATTTCCTCACTGGTCTTTGAGCAAGTTGCAACTTGAGACACGTCTGGAAGTATGTGATGACTGATCATGGCCATACCATGTCTCAACAGAATTTTCCTGCTAAATCACTTTAGTATCTGACGCTAAACTTTCAAGGCTTAGTTGAGGGACACGTGGCCGGTGCGCAGTTGTATGAGGATGCTAGTCGCTCTACGGGGCAGGGAGCTCAACGTCTTATAAGTCTGATGGTTCGGCAGTTTCGAGTCGATTTGGGACATTTTGACATTTTGGCA
>QLPI01009387.1:0-11434 GCA_003314275.1 Chroogomphus rutilus
ACAGAGGACGCAGAATTGAACCCGAACCAATGGTTGGTGACTTATGAGGGCTCTGAACCGGAAAGACCGTTGTTCTTGTGCACATGGGAAAACTGCACCGCTGGACTCTTCACTGGGACATATAAGGCGTACATGCATTTTCGAAAACACGTTGGCAATAAGAAGCTGTATGGTTGTGTTGGCTGGTAAGTCACTGAGGTGCCTTGTTCAGGAATGATGACTGATTGGCCATTTGCAGCAATGCGCAGTTCACCACGCGTGGGTCTGCAAAACGACATGTCGAGAGCCAACAATCAATGTATATATGTTCAATTTGGTAAGTCGATAGATTGATGCAAGCCTGCCCTTCGCATCCTGACTTGAAGGTATATATACAGTCACAAGCCACTCAAAAGGAAAGATTACTGGCGCAGGCATGAGAGATTGTGTGCTAAAAGACAACTAAGCTATGCCGCAGACGGAGTCGGGGATGCTAGCTAACGACATGGCTGCCCCCCTTGACTCAAAGCCTTCATCTCCTAACCATAGAATCATGTAACACAACATAATTTGCTCGACTTGCTTCTGTAATGAATACACAAATTTTCCCAAAACCAAGCTCGTGGACGCCGAATAATTGGTGTCTCTCGTGTTGCCTCCTCTGCCCCTGTCAATCCTTGTACATGTCCCGCATGGGACAATTCAAATAACTACACAGACATGCCTTGAGGATGTATGATGTGACGAGGAGTCCATCGTTGAGGGCAGTATAATGCGGGAAGCGGGTATTCGATCCCCTCTACTGGAATCCGTCAATGAGTTTGAGACGAAGTTTAATGCACATGACCAATATAATGGGTAGGAGATCGGGACACCTTAGCATTTAAAGTTCAGGGTGGTATTTATGTTTGTTGTAGTCTGTACAGGATCAGCTCAGTCGGAATGAATAAACGACTGTGATGCATAACCATAACTACCTGTACGGGATCAGCTGTATGATACATGACGTGTAAGTAATGATAAATGAACCAGAGATCGGATGGGTCTTCCCTTAGATGGCTTGAATAGACGACTGGGGGATGATGAGATGGAATAGTCGGCTCTATATGGACGGTAGGGGATTGTGGATCGAAGGTATGACAAAAGAAAAGAGTTACAATAGAACAGTGACCAGTTGTTGTGAATGCATTCCACTTTCAACACTCCTCGATGCAGCAATGGGTTGGCTGGTGAATTTAGCTGAAGTAAGCATCTACAATACTCCCCCTCGCAAATTATTGCTGTAAATAGGAAATATGGGATGGTGGTGCCAGAGGAGTTGACATAACCACATCACTTCCTTTGTTGAATGACAGCCCACTTTGTATTCAGCTTTGCAATGTTGATGTAGAATGATTACTGGCACTGTATGAACCTTGCTGGCATGGTGGGTGGTTTCTGGGAATGCATGGTTGCAACTGCTGTTCGTGTGCAGAAATTACCATACAAACAATTCTTGGACAAAGCTCTGGACCTATCATACATGTGCACCTTTGGATGCCTAGCCTACCAACACACACCACATCAATAGGGACAAAATTCCATCCAATCTCGGTGCGCCTCATTACCGACGTGCTACATGAACCTTATAAACGCGTATTGGCGCGTTAGTCACGCGTCAATGGTCACCTGACCGGTACCAAATCTTTCTCCATAACCGGGGGGTCACATAACCGAGGGGTCAATAATCAAATAATCTATGGTGCGCATCACTTAGTCACCGCAACTTTGAATCCGTGCACTTCCGATCATGTTAGGGATATTCTGACCAGGTGGAAATGGTCTATTTGATATGCAGGAGAGACCTACCAACCAGATTTCCATAAGACCCTCTGGTTGCCGAGTTTTTATACTGGACACCGAATGAATTGGCTGGTTTCCTTATTAAGCTGTCTATTAGGTAATCAATTACCATATAAGGAAAGTTTTATTATGTAATCAATTGTCAAACTGAGCTGCCATACCCTCCGGTACCCGTCTATGGGATTTGTATTTTCGTGAACTGAACTTCTGGACGTGAAGTTGTATCACAAGCACCAATTCCTCCATCATATGCATCCACCCAACGTCACATCCGATGCTCCCACTTTCGAATTGTTTCCACCGGGTACCGGGTATCCCCTCTCCCCGTGCAGAGCGCCGGCTAAGCGCCGGATCCGAGGTCGCCTCCCCAATTTGGCCTCTGTCACAAAGTTGCGGTGACTAAGTGACGCGCACCATAGTCATGAAACTTCCTGCATGTCAAGTAACCGAACAATATCCTTATGACCCTGAGACGACGCCGCTTGCAGCGCTTTGCTAACCCTTCCTCCCTGCAAGTTCGCATCCGCTGCCTTGTCTATCAGTAACCGAACGATACACTCGTGACCGAATACTGACGCCGCCTGCAACACACAGCCAAAAATTCCACTCTTGCACCTCCCTTTTCTAGAAGCATGCGAACAATGTTATCATGAGCTCGTAACAACGTGGCCTGTAGCGCACTGCCCCAATGACCTTCCGGGACATTCACACCTGCACCAAACTCCAAGAGACTTTCAGCTGCTCTTTTCAACCCGGAAAATGACACATAATAAAAAGGGGTGCATTTGAGTGCATACTGAACGCCTAGTGGATCCAAATTCCGGGAAAGTGTCAGCCAATTTGTACACACGGCATTGGGTCGAAGAACGTCCATTAGGAGTGTTGGAACCAGCGGCCACAAGTCATGAACGCGTTACAATCACATACATCAGCACATGTGGCAAACGCGTCAGTCACCTATCACGCGTCATTGATGGGAACCACACGCGCCTCTAGGAGGGGCGTGCGCAGGCATACGCAGCGTTGAGTAGACGCTACACTTGCTATATAACTAGAGTGTTTAGAATAGCATAAACTTTACTCCCAATAAATTGCAATAAACTTTTACAACAAGTTGAAAACAGAAAGCCTTTTATCTAAAGCTAGAACATAGACTAAACACTAAGACCTCTATTCTCCCCTCATATCTATTTGCCTACCCTAAAGTCTAAGATATTAAATTATCTAATATATTCACCAAGGAGCCCATGTAAATTATCCGATTCATCGTCGCCTAACCGAGCGTGGTGAATTCCAGTTCCCAGCAGCATATTCAGATAGTGGATAGGGTGTTCTGGTACTTGGGTGTATGCATCTAGGCCAGTTGAATTGTAGCAAGTAAGTGAGACATGTCCTGGCAATGGACGTATTAGCAAGTCTTTTGTACAAGTGATAGGACGGTTCGTTAGCGGAGATAGTCCGATCAGAGGTACCCTAACCGAGAAATGAGCTAGCATGAGTTCGGCCGCGAGAAGCGTGTCCAGTATCGGTCCATGTTAAATAAGCAACAGCTTTCAGCCCGATATCAGATCTTTCACTTGTAGCGATGTTATATTCAAATAATCTAGTCACAATGTTCAGACAACCGGCAATACTGCCGGATACGCCGGGTGTAACTACAGGAACTGGTACTGCGGGACCCGGGTATGAGCATAAGCGGCTTAGAAATGGATGAAGACGTTGCATATCCAGAGGAGGGGGATATTAATAATAAACATCTTATTAAATCTGTATATACACATGAGATCTAGTAGTTAGAATATAAGTCCTTGACATATTAAAGATCTCATTAATCCCTCAATCTACAGGTTATAGGCCCCAGTCATAACAAAATAACAATCTACAATCCCATATTCAAGGAATGGCATGGGTCACCCATGGGTCAAATGTAGGTAATCCACACCAAACCGATAGGGAACCTGAACCCATCAACCCATGCATTTTTTCCCATGGGTGGATGGGTGTCAGGTGCATGTCATATGGATGCATGTGTGGTGCATTGTCAAGTACACGTACCGAGTATCCAGTAACTCGGTACTGCTGACCGAGCAATCAGTCCATGACCACGCACAAGTGACCAAACTACATACAAGTCACTTGATCCCTCGGTCTTGGCTCAGCACAACCACCATCCATATTCCTCATTCCCATCCCTCATCCACTCCTTCATTCATCATCCATCAATCCCACCCCATCTACTCCTTATCCCTCTGCCTGCCTTACCTCAGGACATTCTGTCATTGTTCTATCCTTGGCCATGACCCTATTGTTTTATAGTCGGTCACTCCCTATTATTCTATTTTCATTGTCCTATCCTCGTTTACATTTCTCCATTCTATTCTTGATCATTGTAGACAATACTCCCACATGCTCTGCATACCTTATTGATCTACATTCCTTATTCCACATCTCACTTCTTAACCTATATAAGTAGTACATGCATGTACATACTTCCTCATTCTGGGTATCAACTAGGCTTAGGCCCCTTTACCTTCCCTTCCCTGTTAAAGTCCACTACTTGGGCCAACATCCTTGGCACTCTCCCAAGTTCCTCTTCTCTCCCAAATTGGTGGCACACATGGAGAGTAGGGTGCTGTTTTGGAACCCGAGAAGCAGTGACAAAACTTTGGTGTGAGCCAAGGCAAGTCAAGTTCTCCAACAAGATACAGGAGGACAACAAAATACACTTGCGCTGGCTATTTTTACGGAGAACCCAATTAAGAGATTATACTCCGGAGATTCACTTAGTCTGTTATCACAAGAGTATTGCAATAAAGAATTAATGAAATCTCTTGTAGCTGTGCAAAGTGTCTTTATTGATTCTGATCCGGGTCGTTTGTCCAAAGAGAATATTTAAGGGGGGTCTTGTCAGGTATCTTGTCCGTTACGTATAGAATTAATAGTTTAAGAGTGTTAAAATATTAGTTCTAGACTGGTTTAGATTTATTTCCACTTTTCTATTTTTTAGTTGATTTAGTTCTTTCTTAGTTTTTATGGATTTAGGTTATGAGGGTAACCTGCCGCTTCGGTGGCAAGGTTAAAGTTTACTCTTCAGAATAAACCTAATCAACAAGTCTTCGGACTCATTGTAGAGTGTAGCTTCTGGTCTTCGGACCAGTTACTTAAGAAGACTTCAGTCTACTTATGAGAGTGCTGCTGGCACTTGCTTAATCCTGTGGATTGATGTGTGTGAAAAATGATTGTTATTCTTACACTACATAACTAGCTTCTTTTATACTAATTCTAAGCTAATTATGTAATCTCCTGATAAGGCAATACCTTCATGAAGCTTGTGGAGGTGTTCAGAAAGTATTGGAATGCTTTGGAAGCCTGGGGAGTCATTTTGTCACCATTGTATCTACTTTGACAATAAAGAAATATAATATTCCCACGACTGGTACTTTCGTGACTGGTCATGTCACGAAATATTAATATTATATAAGTCCAGGAATTTGTTGTACAGTGGACTGAGAACTTGAGCCAGAAATTTGGAGCCTTTTTCATAGGTTTGAATATTGGTTCCATAGTTGTTGTGGCTTGCGGATCCATACATAGATAGGCAAAAATATACATATTTTTATGATCATCCCTTGGCTCAATCTTCTTGCAAATCAAGAGTTAATTACTAGAGGTATTTCACTCTTGATTGGCCTGCCAAAAATATTATTATATTTTTTTGTTGCCAAGATATGGCGGTTTTAAGTGGATATTTTTGTTGGAAGAGGTTTGGACATATGCAGACTGATCAAGCTCGAAAAAATGACTAGAAGTGATAGGGGACATCCCAATTCCTCTACAGGTGCAATGCATGAGCACATTGAAGCCAAAGCCACTACTACTGGCCTGCAGGACTTGGCTGATCCCCACCTGCACCTTTGGCATTACCAAATCCTGACATGCATGTATGATGCATTCATGTTATACATGTGCATGTGCACTGTGTGCATGTTATACACACACATGTATGACAGGAGTGAGTCCTTGTGTCAAGCACTGAAGTGCCAAGAATGCAGGAACTGCATACTAATGCAATAGTACTGAGAACATGATGCTGGCAGGGTATTGGCCAAGTCCAATAGACCAAATGGATGTGGCTGGCTTCAATGTACTCATTCATTGTACCATTCTTCCATATGGCCACTGATTTCAGAGAGAAGATAACTTGTGTTATGGCCCATGTCGCCAATAAACCCACATCAAACCCCACAACCACCCATACCAATTCCAGGACCTTTCCGACCGCCCCAAGTCTGAATAACCGATTTCTGGATTCCCGATGCACCATTCCGAGGTTCCGCATTTCCAAAACTCCGAAGATTCCGAAGTCAAGGTTCCGCTCCTTTGATAGACAATGTGCAAGATCACCGCGTACCTCGCTCCCTTGTTCTTCACTTTATATTGCCCTTGTACTCTCGTTTTCCCCTTGTCTTTACTCGGCTAAAGATAGTACAAGACTAGATATATGTATATAAGTCACCAGTCGACTGGACTATTCGCCAGTACAAATATTGACTTAATTCTGCATCTTAGTTTCCGATTAAGTTCCAGTAAACTTCCGACTTTCCAAAATAAGGGACAGACAATCGAGGAGGGCCACACATAAGTTGAAGCCAAGTCCCTGTGACCTCGAACCACTCATACCTCTCTATACCATAAACAGTCTTCGTCCCCCCAGCACTTCCCGTCTTCCCATCACCTTTCCGATCCCAACCCGAATCCGCAATCCTTAGTCCCCCCCCATTCCCGAGGACCGAACCCCCTCGGAAACCATTCGGAACCCTCCAGAAACCCTTCCGGAAGCCTCTAGCTGAGCACCGACACACGGATTTAACAACTTGAGAGAGTGCTGAGAGTTTTGGCCCAATTAAGGACTTAGACAAGAGTATAGGGAGTTGCAAACTCAATTATCAGAATGAAGAAATGCATACATTGATGTGTGACTTATATAGTCAAAGAAACTGGAGGTAGAAGACATAGAACAGGGTAGCATAAGGTATGTATGTAAAAGGGATAAGGTATGGAAACAAGATATGGAAGCATTGGTCACAATGACTGAAAATAGAATAATAGAACATGACTGAAAATAGAACAATAGAGCATGACTGAAAATAGAACAATGGAACATAATCGAAACAGATGCATAAAAGAATAAGCAAAGATAGAAGGGGATGGGATGAAGGGAAATGAAGGGAAATGAACCAAGTGATGAACCAAATGTACCAAGCCAAGACCATGTACTAGTGAAGAATGACTTGTCACTTGTGTGTGGGATTAGATGGTGAAGATCATTCAGCTGGTACTACTGAGTGAACCAAAGCTCGGTGTCGAGTACTTAACACCCTGGGTACATGTCATATGCATGACACCATAGGTTAGGCTTGGGTTGTGGGTGCTCTCAGCTTGACTTGTACCCAAACCCAAGGACACACACCTTAAATCGAGAGAATTATATTCCATGGTAGAGATGCCTAGAATGGATCCTAAATGATCTAGATCTATGGGTAATACCCAAAGGATTGATTGGAGATGGAATGCAAGCTGATAGACACCAGGTTGCTTACCAATATGGAACAGATTGCAATTGCTAAATGGAAAAAGAAGGATAAAAAGGCCCAGAAGAAAATTTGCCTTAGTTGATGAGTATCTAGTATTTATTGATCAAGATACTACTGCTAGAAAATTATAGACTATTGTCAGGATTCGGTGATGCTGAGATATCGGTTAAGTCCTACAAACCATTCCGGAGTGGCTAGGCTTCAACGTGCTCGTGCGTTGTGCCCTGCTGTTCCATGCATGCCACTAATTTGGGTAGTGGGAGGAGCCTCGTGAGGATGCCAAGGGCGTCGGCTTGAGCGAAGGACTTTAGAAATAGGAAATGGACAAAGGGGTGCGAACCAATTGATATTCTGAGTGAGGAACTATCTACATACATCCCGCTACTTATATAGTTAAGAAGCAAGATGTGGAACAGGTGTTAAATCCACATGTCGGCGCTTAGCTAGAGACTTCCGGAAGGGTTTTCGGAGGGTTCCGAAAGGTTTCCAAAGGGGGAGTTCATATTCCGAGGGTGGGGCGAAGGATCGGAATTGGGATCGGAATCGGGGCGGATGGAAGTTGGGAACGCCGGGGGTCTTGGGACTGTTCTTGGTATAGGGTAGTACAGGTGGTTCGAGGTCGCAGGGACTTGGCTTCAACTTATGTGTTGCACCCTCCTCGATCGTCTGTCCCTAATTTCGGAAAGTCAGAAAGTTTACCGGAACTTAATCGGAAACTACGACGCAGTATTAAGTCGATATTTGTACTGGCGAATAGTCCAGTCAACTGGTGGTTTATATACATGTATCTAGTTCTTGTACTATCTTTTACCGAGTAAAGACAAGGGGGGGAAGAGAGTACAAGGGGCAATATAAAACGAAGAACAAGGAGTGAGGTACACGATGATCCTGCACATCGTCTATCAAAGGAACGGAACCTTGACTTCGGAGTCTTCGGAGGTTCGGAAACGCGGAACCTCGGAATGTATGTCGGACATCCGGAAATCGGTTATTCAGGCTTTGGGCGATCGGAAAGGTCCCAGAAACGGTGCGGGTGGTTGTGGGGTTTAATGTGGGTTTGTTTGGCGGCATGGGCCATAACAACAGGGTGGCATAAGGAATGGAGACAATAAGGTATGAAGTAACCACATGGAGGCATTGTCCACAGTGATCAGAAATAGAATAAGGAATGTAAGCAGGATTAGAATAATAGAGTATGGCTGAGAATAGGATAATGAAGTAGTGGGTGAGAATAGAACAATAGGGGACAACCCAAGATAAAACAATGGCAGTGGCCAGGACAATGAGTGGCCGTCATGTTGTTCGGGGGAAATGGATCAAGGAGTGGATAGGGGGTGACGGAACAATGAAGAGGATAGAACGAGAGGAGTGGTCCATATGATGTACCGGGTGTACCGAGCCGAGGCCACGTGGTAGTGCGAGATGATGTGGGCAAGGGCCGGTTAGTCGGTATTCCCAAGTGAGCCGGTACTCGGTGTTGCAGGCTTGACAACTATACTACATGTTATTTCTTCTGATTTCTGTAACTAATACTAGAAAGAATTTATACTACATAGGAGTTAGGGGCAATTGCAAATGATAGAGATGATACTATATTACTGTGGCTGTGCATACTGCATCTGTGCAGACTGCCACTGTGCATATATGTGACAGTCACATGTGTGTATGGTGAATCTGGGTCTGTTACGATGATGATAAAGACGTAATCGTATATTATTAATCTCCCAATGGCGAGACAATTGGCGAGGTTCAGATTGGGGTTGGCTTCAACGTACTTGCGTTGTGCCCACTTGGATCGTACGGTCCCCAAATTTCGTAAAAGCAAAGTAGACAGAAGAGACGGAAGTGAACAGAGGAACTTAGTCAAAATCAAGATTGATTTTCTGACTGAAGACTGAACTAATAGTACAAGAGCTTTTATACTACTTTCTAATCTATTAGGAGTTGAATAGATTCCTATAATAGAATGAGAAAGCCGAGGAAGGTGAAAAGCGAGGAACAGAAATACTATGTCCCAATAATGATCTCCTCCGTGACATTGTTGAGTGACATGTCACTCAGATTCCCAACGAAGTTACCCTAAGGACGTAATAGCAGATTCGGATATAAAGGAGTGAACGGAATTGCGAACAGATGAAAATGAAATGAAACATAATGACAGATATTAAACGTAAATGAGAACGGAATGGAAAAGCGAGCATGTGGAATGTGACGTAAATGAGTGGAGTGATTTGACAGGAGCACGTGACGCCAAGATGGATACACGAGGTGCATATAGTCCGTGGGCTGAATTGAATAGTCGGCTTGCCGGCGTACGGTTCCTGACAGTATCCCCCCCTTACGGCTGAGTCCCACGAGGCCGCGGAAATGAAGTTCTAGAATGGTGGCCCCGTTGGAGTTCGGAAATGCGAAAGCATATAAGAGTAGTCGTGAGAGAGTTTGGGGGATAACCATCGTCGACATTGCCAATGGAAGGATATTACGTCAACCCTGCCTATGTCCAAAAGCTCATGGGTGCTAACCCTTCACCAATCGCCATGTATCTCCGAGGTGAGACAAATCTGCCTGTCACTGTCCCGTCCCCCTCGTCGTCTACGATCGTGCGCAGCCAGGTGCTCCTCGAGCAGGAGCACATTGATATGTGAGAGCCCTGGGTTGAAGGGGCGAACTCGAAAAGTGTGAAGGTGAGTAAGAAGTTGTCTCGGAATTGACTTTGGCTGATCTTATTTTTGCAGTACGCCCATCTTCAGATGAGGTATGACGAGGGCGATGTGAGTGGCGTCTTTTACCGAAATGCGAGGTTGGGTGTGGAAGATGACAGCACACCTTGGTCTCGTGGATTTGTCGTCAAGAAGCCTTGCAATCACTGCAAAAAATGGTGCAATACGTGTCTGAGGAAATGGGACCTAGATTTGGACTTGGGTGCGTGTGTGTGGTGTAGTGAGAGAGGTGTCGGTTGCAGTGTCAATGAGAGAGGTCGAGGTACGAGTAAGAGGAAGGGTAAGGGAAAAGCTAGGGAGTGGAATTCCGAGGATGAGGGAAGTCCGAGGTCTGAAAAGCGAGCGAGGGAAGGTACGCCAGAGGATGAAGATGATGGTGTGGGTCCCTCGAAAAGACCGAGGTTGGAAAACCGAGCGCGTACCCCCCTTTTCCTTTCTGACTCCCACTCTCCACCGCCTCCTCCACCACCCAACCCTCCTCAGGAGTTGTCTCCTGCACCTGCTGTGGCACAGACGCCAAAGATCACCGTGTCGTCGCCACCGCCAGTCCCTCCACAACCTCCACCAACCCCTCCACTGCCTCCTGCGCCAACTCCTCCACCCCCTCCACCACCGGCTCCTGAGGTCATGATACCTCCCAAAGCCGTGCCCTCCGTGCCGCCTGCACCTTCACCGGTTACCGCGTTGACCGCCGCCCTTCAAGAGTTGCAACGGTCTGTGGAAGAACATCGCAAGGAGTTATTGGAACACAAGTTCCAAGTGTCAGAGAGTCATATGACCAACGAAGAATTGCGAGGTGAGGTCAGACAATTGCGAGGTGAGGTCAGACAATTGCGAGGTGAGGTCAGACAATTGCGAGGTGAGGTCAGACAATTGCGAGGTGAGGTCAGACAATTGTGAGGTGAGGTGAGCGAGTTGCAGATGTTGTTGCAGCATCAGAAGCCGCAGAGCAAGAACTGGGGGTCTGAACCACCAAGGGTGCTTGGGTCTTGGGAAGGTTGGATAGGCAGGAACAGGAATCCGAGGAATGAGTTTGATGACGTGGATGGAAGTGGAAATATAGAGTTGGACTATGGGGTTTAAAATGTATATTTGACTTGAATGAATTGAAGTTCGGAATAGAGTCGTATTGAAGTAAGGAATGATGAAGTAGAAACTGAGGATTGAACTTGAAAACGGAAAGAAGAAGCTGAATTGCGAGTTGAATGAGTGAATCGGAATTGAGGATTTTTTTTTCTTTTTGAACTTGAAGACAGAGAGAATGGAACTGAAATGCGAGAGTGATAATGAATGGAATGA